>JANEHK010000504.1:2315-23810 GCA_025960845.1 Tachycineta bicolor | reverse complement strand
TGTTGTCAAGGTGGCCGCCTCTCCATTTCTGGTGGATTGAGGTGTGCCGTTCTGCTTGTGTAGGAACAGGGACTGAACTGAAAAGATTGGACTGACCGACCGTCTGACTGTCTGAGTGTCTGGTTGGCAGTAGCTGTTCTGCCTGACTGTCATGGGTTACTACAGTTTGGTTTTTCAGATTTCCAAGAATGTCAAACCATTTGCCAGGTCAGCACCTGGGAATTGCTTTGGAAGAGACAGAGATCTATCAGAAAGTTACTTGGAATCTTGACATGTACTCTGACTACTGAAATTGTTACCTGCCATGTTGTGAAGTACCGTACAAAACCCCCTGATATCCTGTCAGTGGGTCTCTTCCCTTCTTGTTGTAGCCAGAGATAGACAGGTAACCTGCAGCCGGGCCTGCTGCTCCCTCCCTTATGGAGGAGGAAGATGGCCCCAGGCCTGTCCGGATTCTATTGGCTCCCAGGTGAAGGGATGCGAAGGACAGGTCGCTGTTTTGTAACAGCTACTTTCTTCCCATTTCTTTGAGGCAGAGGAAAACCGCTGCTGGCCCCCCCCCCCCGGCAGGTATGGGCAGTATTTGGTCTGAGGCCACCCCAACTTACACTGCGGGGTGTGCCGAGAAGGCATTTTTCATCTCGTTTAGGTTTTCTTTGTGATTTCAGACTGCCTGTGGGGTCTGCTGCCTCATGTTTCTGCGTGATTTCTTACTCTTCTATCAGCTCAGCCTGAAACATGTTATGCTAGGAGCTACAGAGAGACACAGAGAACGACTTAGAGCAGTTGTCACTCTTTCCTAGCAACATGAAGCTTCCAGAGCTTGGGCCTTCCCTGATAGAGTAAGAAAAGACAGACTGAACGTAAAGAATAACTGCATCAAGTCAGTAGTAAGACTGAAAAGACTATTAAGACAGAGGGTTGAGCAGTTACTTGTTCTATTCTTACTTGAGCTATGGAAAAGAACTTTCTATTTCAGTTATTGCTGTAAATGCTAGGAAAGATATGCTTTTGGGGAGATGACTGCTTTGCGTGTCGATTTAAGGAAATGTGTTTGTGATGACCTCGTTCATATCCGATGAGATGCTTCAACAGAGACAAAGATGAGAAGCACCCTGTGCCACTGCAAAACTGAAAAGATACCTGTGCACCTTGTCGTGAGCAATCTTTAGCTTTACAGTGCTTTATCTTTACAAGGTGGCACCCCATTATGCAAAACTTTGAAACCCATGACCCATCAGCAGCGTACGAAGAAGCTCCTAGGAGAAGTCAGCAAGGCAAGTTTCTCCGGGTGCTTGTTCTTCTGTCCCTTTAAAACCTACTAGAGACCTGCTCTAACTTGTCCGTACGAACCATGACTCCAAAGAATACTGTTCCCCTCGTGAATTGATTCAAGACTATGATGAGATAGTGAAATGGATTGAAAAGTACAACTTTTGTCTCTTTCTGTTCCTCTGTAAGACAGTGAACAGTTTGGAAGGGGAGGGAAAAGTTTTTTAACTCTCATTGCGTTTCAGTTATTTTTCCCCTTTTCTGTACTTTTATTCTTTCACCAGAAGTGAATACACTATGTGTTATTTTAAACCTTAAGCCTGCTTTGTTTTTCCTCCTACTGCCCCGTTGAAGTTTACAACGAAGACACTGAGTCATCCCCCCAAAGCAGACCTTGAGTAGCGAGGAGAGGCTCGTGTTGAATGTGGAGTTTTCCTTCCTAGGTGCTGAAGGCTGCTCCATGCATCCGTCCCTTCTGTTCTGTTGAATTCTCTGTTCATCACGTCGATGTAGATGTGCTGGGACACTTGAGGTCTTGTCCCGGTTGATGTCCTTGTTCTGCAGGTGATGTTCTTCCTCACCTACAAGGTGGTGCGAGCCGTTCAGCACGTAGACCATGAGCTGAGCATGAGGTGCGCTTGGCTGCAGCGCCCTCGTGTGCTCTTTGCAGGGATGGCATTCTGCTTTGAAATGATTTCTCAATGACAGGGATCCCCCTTTGGGCCAGCTTTCCGGCCAGGCCGTGTGTTTCCCGTGCCGTCCCAGGTGATAGCGACGACTGTACTGCCTGTTTAGCAGCAGAGGGGTAGCGGATGTCCCCGGCATGATTTTGCTGAACCTTGTGCAGATAGGAAGATGAAGGTGTGGGCAAGCCTTGGGGGGGTAGGATGTGCTGTTGCCGTGGGTGTCACTGAGCTCTTGTCTCTGTAGCCAGCACTGCCAAACAGCAGTGTCCCCTGCAGCACCTGCTGTTTCGTTTGCTGAGTGAGGTGGTGAGGCCAGGTCAGCAGGAGGGTTGCAGGAGCTGGCCTTGAGCCGTGACAGTGGGTGTGTTGTCCTTGGTGAGTGTGGGTGCATTGCTGTCTCTTGTCCTCGTGTTTGGGCAGCCAGGACATCCCCGGATCCCCTCATGGACTCAGGTTACGTATCCCCTGGCAGAAGGGGCAGATGTGTGCTGCCATCCTGCATGTGTCTGCTCAGCAACCTTTGGGGAAGCTCTAGGAGGCTGCTGAGCAGCAAGCGGGTGAGGAAAAAGGTTGTAGAAGGAAATGTCTACCTCTGCTTTGAAGTGCTCCTTTGGATGGCAGCGATGAAGTGCAGACTGTGGCCGAGGGGCTGCTGCGAGTCTGGGCACGGGAGGGCAAGAGGGCTTCCAAGGTGTCCGTGTGTCTGCGGCGTGTGGACATGGGCTGTCATTCTGTGCCATTTGGCCCTGAGGAACAGGGCACAGGTCCAGATGAACACTGACCTGTGTTCCTTTTGCTCCTTCCTCTGCAGGGGATTCTCCTCGCAGAGTCCACCAGGTGGCGCTGTCAGTCTCTCCCGTTCGTG
Organism: Tachycineta bicolor; assembly: GCA_025960845.1. NCBI lineage: Eukaryota > Metazoa > Chordata > Aves > Passeriformes > Hirundinidae > Tachycineta > Tachycineta bicolor. The sequence continues at coordinate 20,987 of JANEHK010000504.1, read as the reverse complement.
CCGCCGCAGCCGGTGTCCCCGGTGGCACAGGTGGCCCCGCAGCAGGTGGCCTGTTTGGAAGCGTCTGTGTGTGGAGAGCTAGGAAGATGCTGCCTTCTGAGAGAGGAGAGGTGCAAGAAGACCTCTGACAGCAGCATCAGTCAGCAGAGAGCCCAGGTGAGCACCGAGTTTCTCCTCTAGGAAGGTCTTCTCATGTATCACGTGCAGCAGTCTTGCAGAGTCATGCTGTGTGAGGTGGCAGGAGGTGCAGGGCAGGATGTGCTTGAGGAATAGAAATGCAGGTACTGCTCAGGATGGATAGGGAGACTGGAGGTCCCTGAATGCCCCTCGTCAGTGCCAGTGCCAGCCTGGGCTTCAGTTACGAAGAGGCAATGCAGATGGAGTGACGGATGATGTGCAGGGCAGATTCATGCCAGCATTCCCCACTCACTCATCCCCTTCCTTCTTACCGCTCCCCTGTTTTGCAACAGATGCAGTGGAGGTGAATAAGATTCATTTGTGGCCTGAGTTGTGGCCCAAGGCCTCCCAGAAGCCCAGTGCAGACGATGGGACAGTGCTCACCTCTGCTAGGTTGTGATGATAAAGGTTTTGCAGTTGTCTTTCCTGAGGGGATTTGGTTCCTATCAAAGCGCTGTTGGGTTAGGTGTTCCTTGGAACAACATTTTGCAGAGTGCCACGTGGCTGACTGTTCTGGGTCAAAAGAGAAACTTGTTGTCTCCATGTAGGCATGCTGTGCCTCTTTGATGCTACTCCTGCCAATTCTACAGGGCACTTTACTCCTGCCAATTCTACAGGGCACTTTGCTGTTACTTTCCTCTTCTGCCTACTTTTCACTATTACTATCACTTTCCACATGACAGGAGGTCGCGCAGAGATTTTCTAACTAGTATGTGCTGGATAGAGCTTTGTTCCCACTTGCCATGCCCCCGTCTCCTTTCTTCCCCTCTGCTGCTTCTTTTTGTTCTATGGTTTCCCATCACGTCGCTGACAAAACTGGACTCGCCAAGGCCGCTTTGCTCTTCTTGCTTTTTGAATTTGAGCATCCCTTGTTTTTGGCAGGCCTCCGGCCTTGATGCTGGAGGTTTCCTAGCTGCGTTTTGTCTTAGCTGTGTTGGTATTTCACACTTTCCTTCCATTCTGGGCTCTGAATTCAGAGAGAAACATGAAGCTCATGGAGCAGGTGTTTTGGAGGGCCATTCTGCTGCTTTGGGGCCTCGAGTCTGTCTGTTGAAAAGCGAGATGGGGGGAGGTGGGCCCGTTGTAACTGTGAGGGCTGAGCAGGGGCCCATCTTCTCCCTGTCTGTCAGTACTTGATGAGGGGGTGCCAAGAGGCTGGAGTCAGACTGCTGTTGGTGGTGCCAGGCACTGGCACATGAGGCCACGGGCAGCAAGTCCTTCTGTAAGAAGTTCCAGGTGGACATAAGGATGACTTTCTTGAGCGTGGGCGTGGGCAAGCACCAGAGGAGGTTGCCCCGAGAGGTTGTGGAGTGCCCCTCCCTTGAAATCTTCCAAAACTACTTGCATGCTATGCCGTTCCACGTGCCGTAGGAAGATCCTGCTGTCGCTGGAAGGCTGGACCAGCTAAGCTGCTCTGGTCCTTACCAGCCTGACGCTGTGATCCTCTGCGCAGTGCTCTGCAGCGTGTGAGCAGGGAAGTTGTAGCCTAGCCTTCCCAGGGGAAAGTGGGTTTGTCCACTGTGTCCCTGTGTTCTCTGCTCCTGTTGTGGAGCTGTTACTGTGCCTGTACTGGCCACCCGAGAGAATTCTGTGGAGAACGAGGTTGTTCTTGCCTCCCATCTCTGTTCCAGTTTCCTCTCTGCAAACAGCACACGGAAGGAGAGCACTACAGAGGAAGAGCTGGGTCTTGCAGGACCCATGCCAGCTGACAGTGAGGCTGAGCTCCTCTGCAGTCTTGGTGAGGCAGACCTTGTCGGTGGTCCCATGACTGCTACCCTGGAGGGATACCGGCTGTGTGCCGATGTGAAAGAGCAGGTCCAGTGGGTGTCAGGTCATGCGGGAGGAAGGCTGTGTGCTTTTGAAGGAAGTGCTGTCCTTTGGCATGCCATCTGTTTCCCTGCAGGCTGTCTGTTTCTTGGCTTTGCTGTTCTGGAGGTGCTTCTTCTGTCATGAAAGCTACTGTACCTGTTTGCAAAGGCCCCCTAGTTTGCAGCAGCTGTGGGATGGATGGAGTCCTTGCTTTTAAACCAGCATGTACGACCCCTCATCTCCTGCTCACTGCCTTTCTCTTCACTCTGGAGAAGCACCTGTTTTCTGCCTTTGTTTCACCGGCGGGTGCTGAAGATGTGCAGCAGCCCTGGAGTCCATAGCAACTCGGTGGTGCAAGCTGCTGCAGCTGTGGCTCCTGTCAAAGTCTGCATAGTCAGGTAGTGCTCAGTCATGCCCCAGTTCTGGTCCCAGTTGTCCTCATCCGAAAAGCACAATCCAGTGCTACCATTCTTTTCCCCAGGAAGGGAGAAACCCAGAGGAGTGTTCCTACATGACGTTTCTGGAACCTGTGTTTTCCCTCTGCTGTGTGAGAGATGCCATTTTGTTCTGTGTCTCTTCTTGCCCATAGTGCGTGTCATCATTTCTGACTTCTCTGACTGCTGCTCGAGTCTGCCGTTCACGATGATGGGGTAGCCCCAGCTGCCTGATGTGAGATGCAACCTCATTGTTGCAGCAGGAGCTGTAGCCATCTGCTTTCCTCACCCAGTGGACCCTTGGACCTTGCATCTGTATGCCAGGTAATGCTATGCTCACACTTGGGAGAGGACCGCTGTGATGAAAACCATGTGCAAGGGTAACAATGACCCCTTAAGATTGTGACAATAAGCCAGGAAAGGTACTGTGAAGATGCTGGTGCAGGGAGACAGAGCTCTGACCTAAGAGGAGTCTGTCTCAGTAACTCAGAGATACTCCCCTGGTGCTTGCTGCAGACCTCGTTTGCTCCCGTTATGTTGCAGGACCCCTGGTTAAGTCTCAGGCACACACCTGGGCTGGTCCTCACTCATGTTGTCCTTGAAGATATGGGGAAGGGGAAGGGCCAAGTGAGTGACATGGCCTGGGTGCATTCCATTAGCTCTTGGGTGCACGGGGGGAAGGAGAAGTTGCTGTCTTGTGGCGGTCAGTCTCTTCAAGTTTCCTTCCAGAGGAAAAGGATCTCTGCTGGGTCCTTGCTGGGAGCTATGAGCACCGTTCGGGCCGAGGCCACCCCATTTTGCACCGAGGGGTGGTCTGAGAAGGCATTGATGATCTTGCATTTTTTTTCTTTTTTTAACACTGCCCATGTGCTCTCATTTCTACTGTTTCCGTGTGAGTTCTCCTGAGAAAGTAAAGAAGAAAAGAGTGAACATAAAGAACAACACCAAGAAGTCCGTAGCCAGAGTAAAACCACTTTTATGACAGACAGTTGAAGAGTGGGTTGTTCTATTCTTACCTGACTTATGGAAATGAAGTCTATATTTAGGTCACTCCTGTCAATCCTGGGAATGATATGCATTTGGGGAGATGATTGCTTTTTGTAGAACTGTAAGCAAAGGTGCTTGTGAGAGACTTAGTCATATCTTATAACATGCTTCAACACCAAAAGATGAGAAGCTTCTGCCCTAGTACAGCAGTGAGAAGATATCTCTGTACCTTACAGTTAGCAATCCTTTGCTTTGAAGTTTTTGATCATTTAGAAATGATACCCCACTATGCAAAAGTCTAAGACCCATGACCCGTCAGCAGCTTAGGCAACTGCTCCCAGGAGGGTCAGCAAGGCAAGTTTCTCTGGACGGTTGTTTCTGTGCCCCCTTAAAACTGACAAGAATAGTGTTCTAAGTTGTCTTTAGGATCCATGACTTCACAGGATAGTCTTCTCCTAAGAAATGGATGAAAGACTTCTATCTGAAACTGAAACTGACTGAAAATTGCAAGTTTGGTCTCCTTCTCCTGTTCTGTATGACAGTGAACAGGAGAAGGGGAGGGAAAAGTCTTTCTAACTTTCATTCCATTTCATTTTCCTTTCCAATTTCCTGGTTTTCTATTCCTTTGCTGTATGTTCATTACCTCTTTGTTACTTTTCAGGTTCCGTCTGCTTCGTTTCTCTCCTACTGCACAGTTTAAAACTTTAACTTTAACACTGACTCATCCCCTGAAAGCCGAGGTTGAGTAGTGGGAATAGGCTTTTGGGTGAATGTGGACTCATTCTTTCAGGGTTCTGAAGGCTTCTCCATGCTTCCGTCCCTTGTTTTCTGCTGAAGTCTCTGTTCATCACGGCGATGTAGGTGTGCTGGGACACCGGAGGTCTTGTCCCGGTTGATTTAATTGTTCTGTAGGTGATCTTCTTCCTCATCTACAAGGTGCTGCGAGCCGTTCAGCACGTAGACCATGAGCTAAGCGTGAGGTGCTGTTGGCTGCAGCGCCCTCCTGTGTTCTTTGCAGGGATGGCATTCTGCTTTGAAATGATTTTTCAATGACAGGGATCCCCCTTTGGGCCACTTTTCAACCAGGCTGTGTGGTTCCCATGCTGTCCCAGGGCACAGTGATGTCTGTCGTGCTGGTTTAGCTGCAGAGTAGTAGCGGATGTCCCCGGTATGACTTTGATGAACCTTTTGCAGACAGGAAGATGAAGGTGTGGGCAAGCCTTGGGGGGGATAGGATGTGCTGCTGCCATGGGTGTCCCTGAGCTGTTGTGTCTGTAGCCAGCACTGCAGAAGAGCACTGTGCCCTGCAGCACCTGCTGTTCAGTGTCCTCAGGGAGGCGGTGAGACCAAGTCAGCAGGAGGGTTGCAGGAGCTGGGCTTGAGCCGTGACAGTGGCTGTGTTGTCCTCGGTGAGTGTGGGTGCATTGGTGTCTCCTGTGGTCAGGTTTGGCCAGTCAGGCCATCCCAGGGTCCCCTCACGGAGTCAGCCGTCATGGTTACGTATCCCCTGGCAGAAGGGGCAGGCAGATGCGTGCTGCCATCCTGCATGTGTGAGGTCAGCAAGCTGTGGAGAAGCTGTTAGGAGGCTGCTGAGCAGCAAGTGGCTGAGGAGAAAAGGCTGCAGAAGGAAATGTCCAGCTGTGTTTTGCAGTGCTCCTTCGCATGGCAGCAATGAAGAGCAGACTGGGGTAGAGGGGCTGCTGGAAGTCTGGCCATGGGAGGGCTTTTAAGGCCTCCGTGCGTCTACGGTGTTTGGAGACGGGCTGTAATTGAGTGACATTTGGCCCTGAGGAACAGGGCTGAGGATGAGATGAATGCTGACCTGTGTTCCTTTTGGTCCTTTCTCTGCAGGGGATTCTCCAGCTATAGTCCACCAGATGGCGCTGTCAGTCTCCCCCGCTCCTGCCGCCGCAGCCAGTGTCCCTGGTGGCACAGGTGGCCCTGTAGCAGGTGGCCTGTTTGGAAGCGTCTCTGTATGCAGAGCTAGGAAGATGCTGCCTCCTGAAAGAGGAGGCATGCAAGAAGACCTCTGACAGCAGCATTAGGCAGCAGACAGCCCAGGTGAGCACCAACTCTTTTCTTTTCTTTTTCTTTTTCCTTTTTCCTTTCTCCTTTTTCCTTTCCTTTCCTTTCCTTTTCTTTTCTTTTCTTTTCTTTTCTTTTCTTTTATTTTTTTATTTTATTTCTGTCATCTGGGAAGCTCTTAGCGTGTTCCAGGTGCAGCACCGTCGTGGAGACATGCTGTGTGACGTGTTAGGAGGTGCAGGGCCACATGTGCTTGAGGAATAGAAATGCAGCTACTGCTCAGGATGGACAGGGAGAGTGGAGGTCCCTCAATGCCCCTCGTCAGTGCCAGTCCCAGCCTGGGCTTCAGTTTTGAAGAGGCAGAGCGGAGGGAGCGAAGGATGACGTGCAGGGCAGATTCAGGCCAATCTTCCCCATTCACCCCTCCCCTTCTTTCTTACTTCTCCCCTCTTTTGCCACCGATGCAGTGGTGGTGAAGAAGATCCATCGGTGGCCTGAGTTGTGGCCCAAGGCTTCCCTGAAGCCCAGGGCAGAGGATGGGACAGTGCTCTCCTCTGCTAGGTTGCGATGATCAAGGTTTTGCAGTTGTCTTTCCTGAGGTGATTCGGTTGCTACCAATGCCCTGTTGGGTTAGGTGTCCCTTGGGAGCAACATTTTGCAGACTGCCACGATGCTGACTGTCGTGGGTCAAAAGAGAAACGTGTTGTCTCCCTCTAGGCATGCTGTCTTTGTTTCATGCTACTCCTGCTCATTCTACAGGGCACTTTGTTGTTCCTTTCCTCCTCTGCCTACTTTTCACTGCCACTACCCCTTTCCCCATGGCAGGAGGGCCTGCTGAGATTTCACAAAAAGCAGCCACTGCCTAGAGATTTGGTCCCCCTTGCCATGGCCACGTTTCCTTTCTTCTCTTCTGTAGCTTTTTTTGGTCTAGTGTTCCCCATCATGTCGCTCACAGAATTGGCCATGCAAAGGCTGCTTTGCTCTTGTTTTTTGTTTTTGAGGATCCCTTCAGTATTGCAGGTCTGAGGCTTTGATGTTGGAGGTTTCCTAGCTGTGTTTTCTCTTGGTTGTGCTGGTGTTTCAAGCTTACTTTCCATTCCGGTCTCCTAATTGGTGGAGAAACGTGCAGCTCCTGGAGCGTCTGATGCGGAGGGCCATTCCGGTCACTTGGGGACTGGAGTCTCCGTGTTGGAAAGCGAGGCTGGGGGAGCTGGGCCTGTTGTAAGTGTCAGCACCGAGCAGGGACCTCCTTTATGTCTGTCACTACTTGAAGATGGGGTGCTAGGAGGCTGCAGCGAGCCAGGTTCCTGTTGGTACCAAGGCTTGGGACATGAGCTTATGGGCAGCAAGTCATGCTGCAGGAAGTTCCAGGTGGATAGGATGAATCTATTGCGTGTGAGGGGGAGCAAGCACCACAACAGGTCGTCCCGAGAGGTTGTGGCGTGTCCCCCACTTGCGCTCCTCCAGAACCGTGTGGACACAATGTTGTGCCATGTGTTGTAGAAGGATCCTGCAGTAGTAGGATGGGTGCAACTGATGAGTGTCTGCGGTTGCTTACAGCCTACCGCTGCGATCCTGTGCTTGGTGTTGCTTAGCGTGCGTACTGGCAAATGACAGCCTAGCCCTCCCAGCTTCATTCCGTCTTTGGGGGATAGTGGGTTACTCCACTGTGTCTGGTGTATGCTCTGCTCTCCCTGTGCAGCTGGTCACAGGCATGTACCTCGCACCTGAGAGAATAGAAGGCTCTGAAGAAAGAGTTTGTTGTGCCTGCCATCTTCCTTCCCATCTCCTCCCTGCCTAGAGCCCTGGGAAGGAGAGCACAGGGCAGGAGAGCTCCTTGCAGGAGCTGTGCTTGCTGACACTGACTCTGAGCTTCTCTGCAGTCTTTGTGAGGCAGAACTTCTCGGTGATCCTGGGACTGCTAACACAGACAGAGACTGGCTGGGTGCATGTGTGAAAGACCAGGTCCAGTGGGTGTCAGGTCATGCAGGAGAAAGGCTGTTTCCTTTGGAAGGAACGGCTGTCCTTCTGCATGCCCTCTGTTTCCATGCAGGCTGTTTCTTGGCTTTGCTGTTGTGGAGGTGCTTCTTCTGTCATGAAGGCCATCGGACCCCTTTGCAAAGCCACCCCAGTTTGTAGCAGCTGTGGGATGGATCGAGTCCTTGCTTTCCAATCAGGATGCACAAGCACTGTTCTTCTGCTCACTGTCTTTTTCCTCACTGCCCAGCAAGCACCTGTTTTCTGCATTCATTTCACTGGTGGGGGCTGAAGATGTGCAGCAACCCTGGAGTCCACAGGAACTGGCTGGTGTCGGCTCATGCAGCTCTTGGTCCTGGCAAAGTTTGCATGGCCAAGTAGTGGTCAGTCATGCCCGAGTTCTGGTCCCAGCCGTCCTTGTCTTCAATGCACCATCCAATGTTACTGTTCTTTTCCCCAGGAAGGGAGAAACCCAGAGGAGTGTTCCTAGAGGACTTGTTTGAAACCTGTTTTTTTCCTCTGCAGTGTGAGACGTGTCATTTTGTTCTCTGTCTCTTTTTGCTCACAGTCTGCATCCTCAGCTCTGACTTGTCCGAGTCCTGCTCGTGTCTGCCATTCATGAAGATGGGGAAGTCCTCGCTGCTTGATGGGAGATGCAACCTCCTTGCTGCAGCAGGACATGTAGCCATCTGCTTCCTTGAGCCGGTGGACCCTTGCTCATTGCATCTGTCTGACAGGTAACCCTATGCTCGTGGTTGTGAGAGGACAGATGTGATCCAAACCCTGTTCAAGGCTAACACAGGCCTCCAAATGGGACAATCATCCAGGAAAGCTATTGTCAGGATGCTGTTGCAGGGAGACAGAGTTCTGGCTTCACAGGAGTCTGTCTCAGACACTCAGAGATACTCCCCTGCTGCTTGCTGCAGACACTGTTTGCTCCTGTTATGTTGCAGGACCCCTGCCTGAGTGTGAGGCACACAGCTGTGCTGCTCCTCACTCACGTCCTCCTTCAGGACATGGTCAAGGGGAAGTGTCAAGTGAGTGACGTGGCCATGGTGCTCCCAGAGCCAGAGACATGGTGGCACTGGCTGAGATCTTGTGTTGCCTGAACTTCCCAGGAAGGCCATTGAATGCCTAGGGAGCTTCTGTCAGAAGAACCCAGAAGGGTTGGTGGAGGCTGGATGGATTCCATAGCACCTGGAGCGGGTGTGTCCACGGGGGTACAGTCTTTGGTCTGTCTCTCTGCAGACTCAGTAAGGGCCGTGGAGAAGCAATGTTGCCATCCGAGTTTTGCTTCCTCCCTGTCTGAGGTTGCTGACTTGGAGCTCATGAACTCCCACTGGAAGGCAGGCTCCAAAGCATTGCCTTTTACATTTGCTTTCCTGTGAGTGACCAGAAGAGGCTTAGGAGTTGCTTTGTGTAGCTCCCCTTTAGCCCTGCAGCACAGTTGCCTGCCCTTCCAGCTCAGGCAATACAGCTTGTCTGAAAGCTTCTGCAGGTTTTCTTGGCTGTAGGACACGGAGATACCTCCACGGTAGTCATTTCAGTAGCAGGGCAGGTAGGAATAGAAGAGGCGTTACCCCCCCCCACGGTGCTTATTCCATGTGCGGCCTCTCCTGTGCTCTTCAAAGTTTGCTATGTCCTTGTCTGAAAGGCTGCAGTGACATCTCAGCTTCGCTTGTCTCGCTGTGTTTTGTTTGAGCAGAGCTGGCCACCTGATGGTACTTAAGTCCTATATGTACAGCAAAAGTGCCAAAGCTATGTCAAAGCAGCAGGAAAGAGATTGTAGAAGTGACTTTAGGATATGTGGCAAGCCATTTCATGAACCGAAGGGTTGCTTTCTTAGTCTGGAAGTTTTTTTGGTTGCCTTGTGACCAGGTAGGAAGAGAAAGAAAGTGCATTTGGGTATGTCGAGGAGCACACTTGGGGTGCAGCGTCCAGCCTGCCGGTCGGCTCGGTTTCCCCCCGTGAGCACAATAGTCCTGCCTAGGTTTGGTTGCCTGCGTCCCGCAGGTTTCAAATATGGGATGCTTTGAGTCCGTACATTTGGGGTGGAGAGAAAGGAGGTGGTTTTCTGTGGGCAGCTTCTTAGGCTTTAGCGAAACGATTTTTTCCGGTTCTGTATCTCACGTACACATCTCTGTTCTGCAGAGAGTCATGCCGTCTACCACCTGATTCCAGGCATCATCAGATACCTCTGTGATTCTAATGGTGCCCTACTGGAGGAATCCTTCCACGCTAGGATGAGGTATGTCGAGGTTCAATCTATGTCTTCTTGCCCAGGACTTTGTTTACGTGCAGAGGGTGCACTATCAAGGGAGGAAAACCTACACCGACACGTACAAATTGTTTTGCCAGTTGCTGTCTGGGCTGTGACTATTGTAGTCCATCCTGGACATGAAGTCCTGCCGAGGGGAATGGATTCGAAAGCCAACTAGCTGGGGGTTAGGAGAGACTCTCCAAAGAGCAGGTGCTCACTCTGGATGACTTTCCCTGTAGAAAAGGAAAACACTTGCATCGATGCATCCGAATGTGACACTAGGAGCACACAAGACGTTTTAAAACCTGCTGCTTCTGTCCTTCCGGTGGCTCTTGGAGTTCTGTAAGCTGTTTTAGTAAACCTGTATTTGCAGTCCCAGGTTTGCTTTGGGGTGGCTTTCCAGTGCTTTGCTCTTTGGAGCGGGCTTTGGTGTTTGGGGGAGGCCATGATTAAAGTACACAGCTGCTGGATGACTTCAGTGTGAGGTTTAGGACTGCTCCTAGACAGCAGTCCTCCTGCTTTTCTTGGTCAAGTGCAGACATCAGCAGGAATCCTGCCTTTCTTGGTCAACTCCAGCCATTTTCCTCTCCTTTCTGAGGCACTTGAGTCCCTCTGGGTTCCAGAGGGAGGTGCTAGCCAGAACTATTGCTGTTGCTGATTTCTCACGTCATCTTCTGTCATCTTTCTCATTTTACACCAGGTATAAACAGTCATGAATCCTGTGGTTTCACGTTTGCTAAACTTTGGTGTTTGTCTTTACTCAATTGGTGGGAGATACAGTAGGAGAAATACAGACCAGGCTTCCCATTCCATTTAAGAAATACTTGATGAACATACACTCCCAGAGTAGAAATCAAGTTGGAAAACCAAGAGAACGGAATGAAACATCAACAAGCACTTCTCCCTTTCCCTCCCTTTACAAACTGTTTACTTCCTTACAAAACAAGGTAGAGACACAGACCTTGTCAATTTCTGTCCGTTTCAATGCCTGATCCTACTCTTTCATCCATTGCTTAGGGGAAGCCTGCCCCTTTGAGTCACGGATCCTACGGACCACTTAGTACAGTGCTCTTGTGGATTTACACCTGTCCCAAAAGCAACTGGCCACAGTAACTTTTGTGATGTCTAGGAGCAGTTTCCTTACCTGTTTCTGGGTCCTAGGTCTCCTACTTTTGCATCCTGGGGTGTCCCTTTTTATAGAGGACTAACTCTAAAGAAAAGGATTCTTCATTTCCAAGTACAAGCGTATCTTCTGACTTCTTCATTGGCGGGTGCAGGGGGCTTCTCATCTTTCCTTCTTGTGCTGCAGCATCTTAGAGGCTATTCCTTATTTCATCACAGACACCTTTGCTTCTATTGACACAGAAATTCAAACAAACCTCTGCCTAACTTCCTATCTTTCCCATGCATGTTTAGGAATGACCTCAAGATCAAGTTCACTTTCATTGCACAAGTAACAATACAGTAACTAAATCTTCCACTCCTTGCCTTGCTCCAATCATCTTTTTGCTCCTGCTTGACTGACTTCATCCTGATGTTCTCTATGTTCACTCTTCCCTTTCTTATTGTCTGAGAGAAGAGCTGAGTTCTGAAAGCTTTTTGCTGTTAAGAAAGACTTCCATCTGCTTGCAGTCTTTGTTTCTCCCTCTGTGGCTCGAGGTGTTAGATGCTCAAGGATGTGTCGGTGAGGCAGGAAGCAGTCACAGAAACATCAGACACTGCAGCACGTGGCCAGTGTAGAATCCCTAAAAGCTAGGCAGGATCATCCCTGCCTTCTCAGCCCACCCCTCCGTGTGAGTTGGGCTGCCTGTAGCCCGAAGGGTATCCCTATGTCTTACCATGGCCCAGCAGAGATCTCTTGGTGTTAGAAAGGACTATGAAGACACTAGATGTTAAGAAATAGCAACCTTTCCTTCCCATTGCCCTTCACCTGGGAGCCGATAGATTCTGGCTGGGCCTCAGGCCAGCTCTCCCCCCAAGAAGGGGGAGCAGGTGACCTACCTTGATGTTCCCTGTGTCTCGCTAGCGAAAGAAAAAAGAAAGTAGCACCCACTTCAAGAAAATCACAGAGTTTCCTATGCTACTTCCAAAAGTCACAGCCAACATTTTCAGTGGTCACAGTAGAAAGCAATATTCCAACTCTCTGATAGGTCTCCATCTGTTGGAAAGCAATTCCCCGGTCTTGATCTGGAGAATAATTTCACCTTACTTTATAACTTCAAATCAAATCTGTACTCAGCCATGACGAGCTTCCATGAGAACCCTGAGCATCTAGGAAGAGGGCTGGGATTTTGGCCAGGTAGGAATTGCCCTGCACAGCATCAAGGTCTATCTCTGAAGGTGTCCCGGAGAGTGCAGCGAATTGCTGGTGGCAAGAGCAGATTGCCGTTTCTTTCCCGCTTTCATTCTGGAGGGTCCCGCGAAATCCCGGCTACGACAGCTTGCGATTCCTGAGACCTTCCGCAGAACTGGAAGTCCGTGTGTGAGGGGAGGCAAAGCATCTCAGGGAGATGAGAGGCAGCCTGTAGAAACATTTGAAATCATTTCAGTTGTGTTCTTCATGAGGCTTACACTGCATCTGTTCCTAACACACACACACAGACACACACACACAGAGCATCCTGAGTATAGCCGATGCATGACAGTGTGATCAGTGGGGCTAAAGCATGTGTTTGACTTCTGACTTTTTGACAGCATATCTGGAGGCAAGTGGGGATGCCTGCCCGTAAGAGAAGAGGCAGTCTGGATTGAACCATGTAGACAGGTCAAGCATTGGCTTCTGGATTGTCCGTTTCTCAGACTTGCTCATCACTTGCGATTCCACCTATCCCTTCCATAGGAATACAAGGGATTTACTTCTTCCAAGCCATTTCTTTCTCCATGCAGCATTCTGTCAAATGCTTCCGTTGCGGAGGGGATCCGGTTTCCTTTGGGAACTGTGGCGGACAAAAGCAGAGCTTAGGCATGAAGCAGTGTCTTCTGCCGAAGGCTTACTTAGCGACCTGGACGCTGGGGATGTGTGGAAGAGATAGGGTGCTGTGGGGAACAGCCCTGTTCAACGCGTCTCTTTGGAGAGGGACAGTCACGGTCTTGAATGCTGATTCAGCTTAGCCGAAGCAAGTAGAAGGCTGAATGTTTACAAATTGTTTTACCTGTTCTGCAAAGGTACGGCTGCTGCTGGAGATCCATTCCACTTGCTATTTCAGCAGCCGAGCTTGTGCCGGTGGAAGGAAGCAGGGGCAGTGCTGCTGGGATCCAGCCTGGAGCGCTGCCACACTTGGGGGGGCCCTTCTTTTGCATATTACTTGCTGCTGGGAGAAATGCAAAGGGAGGACTCTGTATCTTGCTGTGTCTGCTGTTGATCTGAGAAAAGTAGCTCAGTGTGGTGGCTGTATACATAAGAAAGACTGTACAAAAATGTGCTGGAGAGGCATTGTATTGGGTCAGGTGGCCTCCTGAGTGCACTCTAGTGAGTAGAAATGCTGCTGTGAGAAAAGGGGGGAGCCGCAGGACCTTCTCTGTAAAAATAAGTGATTTGGTGATTTCTTAGAGGACCTAATGCAAGACCCAGAAGTCCTTCCTGTTGCTAATGTCCAGGTGTCTGTGTTCCTGAAGAACTTAAGGGCAAATATCTTAGGTTACCATTTCGGGTTTGTTCCCATTTCAGTGCAAAGGCGTGGTCTCTTGCACGGTTCAAAACTGGAACTTTCAGCAGCTTGGGGAAAAAGTCCCTGTTGCGGTTTGGAGGGGAGAAAATCATGCAGGCCACAGCGCTCCTGTCTAGGTTTGCTTGTCCACACACGTCGTGCGTCTCTGGTACTTGTGAAGGGAGGAGATTGCCTGTAGGTGCTCCATGCTCTTCCAAGTGTATGCAGGGAGCAGCTAAGATGTGAGCAATGCTGCCTTTTCAGCTCTCCTTGTAGGTGACATTAGGACTTGTACGTGGCCTCTCATCTTTTTCTCTTTTTTTCCCCTTGCAGACATATGTCCTACTTTCTTCTAAAAGAAAAATGGACGGAGAGCTCCGTGGTCCAAGTTTGTCTGAGATTCTGCACTGCCCGGTGAGTTGTCATGTTCGTTTTGCTGCCAAGCGCTTGTGCTTACGCTTCTCTAGATTGATCACGCGACATGAGGGTTGATATGGTTTCTGTCCGTGCCGCCAAGTGACAAAAGCACCATGACTTGGTGAAGGTCTCCCTTTTCCTTACAGTTCCGTCTCCTAGCACTGCAGGAGTCCCTGTCACTGAAGGTTTCTGGCTTTATTCTGCAGTGGCTCACCTGCCCTACCTTTCTTTTCTCACTGAAAACCTGACTGACAGTGTACACATGTGCATTCTACCTGAGCAAGGAGACAGGGCCACGTGGGTTGGCCATGTCTTGCTGCTCCTTGTCCACAGGATATTTCCTTGCAGCTGAGCTAGGACATGACTGTGTTGCGTGGAGAAGTTGGGATCTATTCAGCACTCCCTTCTGGGGTGCTGTCAGGTGTCACTGATCTAGGCCTGACAGGGTTCTGTGTGCATGGGCTGCTGATTACTGAATTTGCAGCCAGGGCTGTGTTTTGGATCATTACGATTCTTATTCCTGCTTTTCGTCGTTTCATTGCTACTGTTATTATTCCCACTTTTAGGACTATCTCTTCATTACCATTCCGATCATTTCTGCCATTGCTTTTAAACATGACTACCATTACTGTTACTTATAAATACTTTGATTATTCCTGTTATGCATTACTCATGTTGTTACTATTGCTTCTTATTAGTTATATCAGTCTCGGTGCTGTGTTTGTTCCTATGCCAAATTTTTACAGTACATTTTCATTTATACTTTCTTACTAGTCGTAGTAGTATCCGTTTACTTTTCAAATACTCAGCCACAACTTCATCTATTTACAGTTTTTTATTGTAGAAGTTATCATAACTACCATTCATTCTGTAAGACATTATTACTCGTTCCATATATTAAATTGATATTACATTACCTCTGCAATTTCCATAATAACTCTATACTTCTATATACTTCGATGTATGTTGTATTCCCTTACATATAGACAAACGTCCTATCTATAATTACTTTTATATTCACTTGTAAAATGTACAATTATACAGCTATACTTATAACATTCATTAATACTCCTATAGTTATACTACTACTGTTTTACAGTATCTAACATTACCATTACTTTACATGTCATGATGATTACTCCAAACCCATCATTTCACCATTATGTTACTACTACTACTACTACTACTACTACTACTACTACTACTACTACTACTACTACAACAACATTCATGACTAGCATTACTACTGTTTTTATTATTACTAGTATTATTATCATTTCTCCTTCTCATTTCTTTTCTACTTCAGCTAAGGGGTTTTGGCAGCGTGCGATTTGGCTTTGCACGTGCTCCACGTGCAGGATGCGCCCGGCTGGCTTGCGTCATGGAGATGCTCCAGTGCTGGGTGCAGGAGCCATGCAGTGAATGTGGGCCCTCCTTTCCCTTGGTGGGTTTTGGGGTTTCTCGGGTGCTTTTCCCCCACTGCCCACCCCTGGGTCGTCGTGTGAGGCAGGCCCACTTTGTTTCCTTGCGTGAAGGATGAGAGCAGGACTTGATCTTGCTGCCTACTCTGTTCTTGCTGAGAGACATCTTCATTTTCTCTTGCTGTGGCTTTCTTGCAGGCTGCACTTGTTGTCCTCCCTTTTGTTTTGCCGTTTTGTTTCTGTGTTTTTTTCCGGGGGTGTCCGATCCCTGAAAGGCTTCTTTCCTCTTGCCATTTGCTGTCCCAGCATGCGGTGTGTTCTTTTCCTCAGGGAATGAAGGCTTCTTGTGAGTTGCCAACCGCACGGATGTTTGAAATGCTCAGGGCAGGTGACGGATCACCTCCTGGAATGCCTTTTTTGAAGCACCAGGAAGGCTGAAGGCTGAAGGGATCGTCTCGCCTCCAGCCCTGCTGCTCCTTTTGGATAGCACTGCGGAGGACGTGCAAGCGGAAGGTGCCGCTCTCAGCGCAGCGTGGGGATTCCTGTCTCCCCGGGGTTCCCAGGAACCGGCCCGGGTGGTCTGCACGCAGGGGTGCGTCTCTCTCTCAGGGAGGCTTGTCTGTTCCTGCAAGAGTAAGGCAAGCTGTGTGCTGAGGGCTTTGGTGATTCTGTTCAGTGCTTTGGATGTGTGGAGCCTGCATGGGCTCCTTTTGGGGAAGCATTTCACGATGCTTCGGGTATAACACAGCCTCCCGGGCTTCTCTGCACTTGCCATAAGGCTGCCGGTGGCGGCAGCTTGACGGCAAGGCCTGACATCACCAGCAAGCTGGAAGAGGAGCTGCTGCTGAGCAGGTGAGGGAACCGCGGAGGCTCCAGCCGAAGGAAGGAAAGGGGTTTTTGGGGAAGGAAGGTGTAAGCTGTTCCTGAGGAAGTGGCCTATGGGGTGCCAAGCTCTCGGGCTGTCAGCACTTTTAGCATTCTTGCTCCAAGTCCTAGGGCAAAGGCATGACACAGCCCCTTGCTACAAGCATCTGTGCAACACTGGGGACATTGTTAGGAGCTCTTGAAGTTTATTCTCTTCTTCCCTCAGAGCCTGAGCCATGCCGTTTTCCAAGAAGCTGGACCTGGATCCATCACTGTGCTCTGACCTTCTTTCTTGCTCTGCTCCTTCTGTGCTTGGAGGTTTTATCCTGTTTTGCTCTCCCTTTCATCTTGTCCAAGGCCTTCTCTAGCACCTACCTGAGCTTTGGTGTGGAGGTGTTTCTGTTGCACCTGCTTCCTCCCTCTCTTTCTTGCCTTTCTGTACCGTGCTGGTTTTCTGTGCCACTTCTCCAGAAATGACTTTGGTCCCCACCCACTCTTTTCGTCTTCTTCTTCCTCTCACCTACCTTCTACACACTTCCATCTGTGTGCACAGAGACACACAGCCATAGGCACACAGCCATAGAGGCACAGACCAAGATATACAGATGTACACATATGGACACACACACACACACACACACAGACACAGAGACTTACAAAGTCACACAGACACCCACCCACATCTGCTTTTTCTCACAAACATATTCCATACCATTTACCTCCCACCAAGCATCTGGAGTGAATTTTAAGTTTCACCATTGCCCTTGGTTACAATGTAAGATATGCTCCAAGTATGTATTTCCCACCCTCTACATGAAATGTTGAAACGAAAGGAACTACTGCCCTGCTTCCCCTGGCCCCTGCCTGCAGTCTCTCTTGTGTTCATGGCCCATCTATGCCTTCTTGCATGACTCCTAGATCACTTTCTCCAGGAGCTATGTCTGTTTAATAGACAATCAAGCACCTGTTGCAAGACTGATCCTATGATTTCAGCCCATGGTGAGTAGCTCCGCCCAGGGGGAGGAGCCAAGCAAGCACACCTGGATCTAATCTAGTCATCAGGATAGCACAGGCAGCCTTACCCACTGCATTCCCAGAGGACAAGACCTTCTAGAGCTTTCTGCAGGAATGCTGCTTCAACAAGACTGCTTCATCTGGACGGCTGCCACTACGGTGCCAGGTGGGATGCTGACTCTGTCATTGATGTTTTGTATCACTGCATGTGTTTGGATTCCTTTGATTTGACTACTTTGTTCTCTCTTATTAAATGGTTTCTTTTTGACTTGGTGATTTTCATTGGTTTGGCCTTCAAGCCAGCACCACCATTCCCATGCCATCTTCCTTCGGTCACCTGCTCTTCTTTCCTTGTCACTTTCAGCCCTCCTTTCACACACTTTGCACATGAAGGGTGTCCATGTATGTAGGGAGTCCCGGTTCCCTGTGGTCCCTCCTGGCTTTGGGCTTGAGGTCTGGCTTCTAGTCCAGCTGGGCTGGGGGGAGGGAAGCATGGGCTCTGTCTGGGTCACTTACATCTCCTGCCACACTACCACCTTGACAATTTCCTGTGCTGACTGCCTAGAGACAGGGGTTCTGGTCTGTTGGGAAGATTTCTGGAGAATCCTGGGAGCCTGGTTCCCCAGCACCACTGAGGGCAGGGGTATTAGCAGAGCTGCCGAGAGGCCAGCGACATGGAGTTTGTGTGCGGTGGATGAGCATTGTGTTGCCCTTGTGCTGTTTTCTTTGGCCTTGTCCTTTCAAAAGGACACAAGACTTTGTACCGGTGAGAGCTGGAAAACTTGCTCTATTGTTTTGATACGGATTTTGTTGCATGATCTTGTGTTTGCCTTGTCTTTCGTGCTTGCCTTGCACTGCTCTGGATGGAGTTTGGAATGTTATTGCTGTGGCTACAAGATTTCTTTGTCATTGTGTCCGCGTGTGCTGCATTTAGGCATTTCACTCAGGTGTCCATAGAAGCCTTGATGCAAGACCTGTGGGATGCACCCTCCAAAACAATGCAGATGCCCTTGCTTGTCCCCCTTCCCTCTGGCTGCTGTCTTTCTTGGGTGTCCTTCACTCCTTCCCTGTGCATGTCTTTCTTGCTGTGCTTCCCCCTACTTTGAGTCTATTGTTCCCTTCCTTCCGTGTTTCTTTCTTGCTGTGACTCTGGAACCCTGTTGATGTTTCTCTCTGTCCCTCTTTGCAAGTGATGCTGAGTTTCTTTTTCTCTCTGCTGTTCTATTCCTCTTTCTGGATTTGCCTCTCTAATGCTAAACACTCATTTATTTTTCTTCCTACTACAACCCTATTTCCTTTTCTCCAGTCCTTTCCACTTCTGTCTCCTCCTCTGCTTCTATTGCAATCTGTTCTTCATTCTTCCTGTACTTCTAGGTCTGCTTTGCTCCGTGTTTACCTCTTCTTCTTTCCTTTCCTCAGTTTCCCTCACTCTGGCCGCATCAGTCTGTTCCTTATTCCACATTTCTAGGTGTCCATTTCTACATGCTTGCTTGGGCCCTGTCTCTTCTCCCCCCCTTTCTTACAGCCCCTTCTCTCCTCCCTCTTTGTACCTGTCTGTTCTTCCTTGGTCTGTTTTTAGTCACTTCTTCTTCCTACTTTTCCATTTCTATTTCTCTGTTTGTTCTTCTTTCTCACTTGAA
>JANEHK010000503.1:12103-23888 GCA_025960845.1 Tachycineta bicolor | reverse complement strand
TTTTCCCTCTTTATCTAGGGAATGTTTGGGTGTGGTGCTAGAGCCCCTAACTTGTACTGCAGAGATCTGGAGAATGTTCTCCTTGATTTCTTTGAGATTGTCTGCTAATCTCTGCACTTCTGTTTCTAAAGCTGCGATTTTTATATGTGTTGGACTATGCACGGCATCTGCATATGTTCGGAGCTTCTTCGCTATATCAAGCACAGTCTCCTCTGTCTCATCCCGCTTCATTATTGCTAAAGCAGAGGAGTATTCCTGTGGCCCAAGTCGTACAAGTTTTTGCCACATTACAGGTGTACATGGTACTAAGTCGGGGTTCTTAGTGTTTAGGTCATTTGAGAAGACAATCTCTGCTACTGCCATTTCTCTCAAGCACTGAATCTTTTGTTCAATGGTTTTTCACTGAGTTTGCTGCATATAGAGATCATCGGCACAGAGATATCTTTGTGCCACGCTTTTTAGGACCTGTTCTTACAGACTGAAAGGACTAGCCTCCCTCATCATTGCTTGGTCAATATCTGGATCATGTGATAGGGATCTTAGATGTCTTGCTTCAGTGCTATCCAGTATTGTAGCCTCGTCTGCAGCATCTTAAAGACGGACTAACTAACTAATTATAGATTCATCAGGTCGTCGAGTATAATTTTTTCTTAGGCCACGAAGGTCCTTCAGGGACAAGGACTCAATAGTATCTCTTGATCTTGTAGCAGTTGGTCGGGCTCTTGATGTTGTAGCAGCTGGTTGGGCTTCTGATTGTGTGCTAGTTGGTTGGACTCTTGATCTTGCACTAGTTGGTTGGGCTTCTGATTTTGTATTAGTTGGTTTAGCTTCTGACTGTGTATCATCAGTTGCTTCAGCTTCTGATTGTGTGTCAGTTGGTTTGACTCCTGACTGGGTGTCAGGAGGCACTGAGGATCCTTCACTTGAATCATTGTCTACTGGTCGATCGGTTTTGTCTGTGTGCTTCTTTCTCTTCTTTACTGCAGCAATTGCTGGTGTCTTAGCTTCACTGTCTGGTTTAGCTGCATCTTGAATAGCTGTGGGGTTGGCAGCAGCCTGAGTGACTGATTTATCTCCTTGCTCCTTTGCCTCTGTCTGCTGCTCTACAGTGTTTAGTAGTGTGTGACTTATTCTAGACAAGCTATAAGCTATATAGAGGGAAATTACCAGGTGAAATACTAGGAAGGTGGTGTCTTTAACATTCAAAAGACCCTGAATATTCTCCAAAAGTGATGTAACTGACTCAAAAGAGAAGAAGGGAAAAGGAGGCTGAAGAGTCTCATCCCCTACTCCTCTTTTTACAAATTGGGTGTAATTATTGATAAATCCTCAAAACATGCTACTGGAACTAGGATGCAGGGTAGGACGAAAAAACTATAAACTAAACATACTCAGAACAAACTGCAGTATCTTTATAAGCTTTTTGTAAACTATAATCACTGAACCTAGCAAAATAACTATTCTAATTTGTGCATCTCTAGTGTAAAAGCTGTATATTAAGGACAATATTGGAGCTATTTCTGGATAGGAAAACAAACCTAGAGACTAGAAAGGTATTAAGACTTCAAAAAAGCATAGGGAACACAAATGCAGAAAAAACTCTATTCTAAGAGACATTAGAACTTCAAGAAGCAACATGGCTACTGTCTGTTTAATCCCTAGCTAAAGGACAACAAAAAATGCAGATAATAATAATCAGTACAAGTTTTTTCTACTCCCTCGAGCCCCATGTTGGGCGCCAAATAATGGTATGTCCTGGTTTGGAGACAAATTTGGGGGGAAAACCCAAATATAGGATCCCTCTGGGAGGCAAACCTAAGTGGCCCCTCCCTCCAACTAGTCCGGAAAAAAAAGACCTTTGTGGAGAAAAGTGGAAAAAACTATTTTAATAAACAAATGAAGTGCATACAAGTATAAAGAATGAATAATATGAAACAATAAAACCTCTCCTTCTGGAGTGAGATGGCAAATTGAGAAAGTCCTTGCCGTGGGTGGAGCTCGGCTCTCTCTCAGTCTGTCCTTAGTCCTAGTCCCTCTGGCGCTGCTGGAAAATTCCCAGGTCCAGGCCCCAGTGGGCCGCAGGTGAAGCCTCCAGTGCTCCCCTGGGTTTTCAGGCCAGAGCAGGTTTAAACAGTTCCAGGAAAAAGGAAAGAAAAAAAAACAGTCCAGGGAACTTCTCTGCCCCAGCTAGGTGAAACTAACTAAAAGCAAAAAGATCTCTGTCCTGCAGTCTCTCCAAGCCTCCGCCGAACACCGTCAGCAGAAGAATGTGGAGGAGTCAGGCAGTTTTCTCAAAACAAACTCTGCGCTTCTCCTGCCTCTTAGAACCAGTCTTAAAGGCACAGGACTCAATATACAGCAGAAATAGAACAGAAGATGGGGGATACAAGCATCATAATGTTACCCTAGGATCGGTGTCTGTTTTCCATGTTTGCAACAAGTATAGCATGTATGCAGCATTTCTCTCCTTCTATCAGTGATTGAGATTCTGATGCTAGGGCGTCTCTTTGCGATGTTTACAACAAGTACAGCATGTGGGTTGCTGTCTGCATGCTTTGTTTCCATGTTTCAAACTGTAAAGTTGTACAAGCTCTGCTTTGCGAGAACAGTGCGCACAGCTCTCGCAGTGTATGCATCTTTTCATCGGTTTGCCGCCATGCACAGCATATGTGTGTTTTTCACTTGTTCTAGCAAGCAGACATGCTCCTGCAGTATTTCTCTGCTTCAAACAGTGTTTTCTGGGATTCGGATGCTAGGGTGTCTGTATTCCAGGTTTGCAATAAGTAGAGCAAGTGGGTTGCTGTCCGCTTGCTCTGTTTCCAGTTCAGAAGCAGTAAAGTTGAACAAGGTCTGCTTTGCGAGAACAGTGCGCACTTCTCTCTCTGTGTGCTTCTTTTCATTGGTTTGCAGCTGTGCACAGCATATGTGTGTTTTTCACTTGTTCTAGCAAGCAAACATGCTCCCGCAGCATTTCTCTGTATCTGTCGGTAATTTCTGAGATTATGATGCTAGGGTGTCTGTTTTCCATTTTTGCAACAAGTACCGCATGTATGCAGCATTTCTCTGTATCTATCAGTGATTTCTGAGATTCTGATGCTAGGGTGCCTGTTTTCCATGTTTGCAACAAGTACAGCATGTGGGTTGCTCTCTGCTTGCTTTGTTTTCATGTTACAAGCTGTGAAGTTGAACAAGCTCTACTTTGTGAGAACAGTGCGCAGAGCTCTCGCTGTGTATGCTTCTTTTCATCGTTTTGCACTGCGCACATCATATGTGTATTTTTCTATTGTTCTAGCAAGCAAACATGCTCCTGCAGCATTTCTCTGCTTCTATCAGTGATTTTTGAGATTCTGATGCTAGGGTGTCTGTTTTCCATGTTTGCAACAGGTACAGCATGTATGCACCATTTCTCTGTATCTGTCAGACAAGATAGTGAATGGGATGACAAGAAGTGCCGGGAAATGGAGGAAAGCTTTTGAGTTTAATCCTCATTGAAATTGCAATATTTCATTCCCTTTCCTGAAAGGAAGGCTTCTCTTTTCAGGAGAGGGAATTAAATCTTGAAATCAGAAAATCAATTTTAACAAGTGCTCTGGAAAGGAGATATGATCAAAAAGAGTGGAATGGAGAAACTCCATAAATTTTGATAATGGAGGGATCAGAGCCAAGAGGACTGAGATGAAATGAGGGCCAGTGAAATAGACCATAACTGGCTCAAATTATTCAAAATCTAATCCGTAAATGTGGGAAGGAAAGTTAATTCAGAGACAGGAGAGCAAACGGAATAAAGAAAATGTGAAAAAAAAAAAGGAAAAATTTTCAAAAATATGTGAATTCAATGATAGTGACTGGGATGACAAGAATTGCCGGGAAGTGGAGCAAAGCTTTCCTGTTTAATCCTCATTGAAACTGCAAGATTTTACTCCCTTTGCTAAAAGGAAGGCTTTTCGTTTCGGGAATGGGAATGAAGTCTTTTTATCAGAAAACCATGTCTAACAAGTTTTCTGGAAAGGAGATATGCTCAAAAAGAGTGGAATGAAAAAACCTCCAGAAATTTTGGAAAAGGTGGTATCATAGCCATGATGACTGAGATGGAATGAGGGCCAGTGAAAAAGACCATAACTTGCTCAAATTATTCCCAATCCAATCTTTTAACGCAGGAAGAAATGTAAATTCAGAGACAGTGTTGCTGTCCCATCTGGGGTGTTAGTTGTCTCTCTGCACTCAGGGACGGCAGTTGTTGCTGCCCTGTTTTGTCAGTTATTAGGGGGCTGCTTGCTGGAACTTAAATTCCCTGCATTCTGGTGTTTTTAGCGTTTTTTTTGCCCTCTGCAAAGCTCTGAGCTAAGCGCAGGAAAAGACGGAGTCTTCAAGGTTACATGCTTTGTGTTTATTCGTTCTTATCTTACAATTTTCTCAGTGTCCTGCAAGATGTTTGCCGTGGCTCGGACATCTGGTGACTCCCCCCGTCCCAGGGTTGTCCTTATCTTTTATACTAATTGCTGCGTATTCGATATTTACTATTTATTACCAATGTCTATCACTATTACTGAAAAGGTCATCTTTAGTTTGATCTAATCCTCACAAACTACTTTGTGCTAATGTCACTGCAGAAATGGAGTGAGAGAAAAAGAAAGAAGAAGAAGGAGGCAATGCCCCAAATTCTCTATCTTGTCCCCATTCACTTCAATACAAGAAATCCAAAACTACTGTTTTTCTCACTCTGTGATATACTAAACTACAATCTTTCACACTCTTGTGGCCTGCAGTGCTTCCTGCAGTTCAAGAAGCCTCTCCGATGGACTGAAATCAAATCCAGTGTCTCTTTGAGCTCTGAGGTGTGGTCCTAGACCCTCCTGCCCAGGTCTCTGACCTTCCCGGGCAACCAAAGGAATGCCTTGGACTCCAACATCTCCCCCTCCTGTTTGAACTAAAAGCACTTTCTTGGCCATTCTGTCTATGGTTTGCCGTATACACAGAAACAAACACAGCAAAATTTCCTTTCACAATGGTGAAAGGTCAAACAAATTGAACAAACAATCTATCTATGACTTAATTACCTCTCTAGGTTTGTTTACACTCTCCTGCAACTGCCTGAAGTTTTCATGAATGGATTTGGAATGAACTGACAAATTCATGCAGCACATTCCCTCAAATTTTTTACACCCATGCCTATGGGTCAGCAAAAGATCATCAATCACTGCCCTGTTTTTGAGACTTGCTCATCTTACACTGTCAATGTCTACCAACATGTCACTCAGTGCAAGAGAGATGGCTCAGGCATGTTTGCTCAGTTAACGACTCACTCGATCTAACTGCGTCAAGGCTGCTTCTGAATGGATTTTTCCTTCTATGCTTTTGTTCTCTCATCAGTGTCATGTTGGGTGTCAGCAATGAACGCATTCCACTGCTGCATGGACCACCTGTGGCATTTGCAGGGATTGTGGGCTAAATCTTGTCCCCACAAATGAAAAAGTTTCCTTTCAGCAACTGAACCGGGAAATGATTGGATGGTTTTTCCCAACATTTTAGTGTAATTACACCAAAACAATGAATTTCTGTAAAAATTGAGGTTTGGAGTGACGTCTATAACTTAATTTTCTGCCACTCCAGAAAGGCCGAATTTCACAAAGAATTGCTTTTTGGACTGATCTAAGAATTTCCAGTTCATGGGGTTCAAGAGGAGCTACAGGAAGGAATTTCGTCTAAACATTCTATTGGTCCACTGGATTTACCATAGACTTTGAAATCACTGGAGGGATGTTTTCTGGAATCAGCCATTCGCTTACTAGCAACTCCACTAAACATGTTGAAAAAGGTTTCCCCTGGCTTTGAGTGTGTCAGGCAGATGGTATTCAAGCCTGATGCATTGGCTAGAGTTTCCCAAACATTCGCTTTTGGCTGAACCACGGGCAAAACCGCCGCACTGCTCAAGGCAACCAAGGAGAGAATGAGGCACAAGGATAGTTCTTTCATTTTCAATGCCCTCTTTTCCATGGGAATCTCTAAAAATGCAACACCACCCAAGTCTCAAAGAAATTTCAAGTCCCAGAGTCTCTTTTCAATAATGTTTGGTAAAGTCCTTGAAATTGCCATGGTCAATTTGTCTGCGTGTGCACTGCCTTCTGCCAAAAATCCCTGGATGGATGAATGTGCCTTCATGTCAGAGATAAAGCATTTATGTTTTCTGTTTTGCAACAATGTCTTCATGCACAGCAAATATGAATACAAATTTTCATTGTCAACCTTTCTCAAAAGTGAATCTCCAAGTTTCCTGACTACACCACCTGTGATCAAACTAAAAGGTTGCTGAAACAGCTCAAATGCTCTGACCACTGCTGTTAATTCCACTGTTTGTGGTGACCTTTGTACCATTCTTATATCTGATTTCCACTCTCCCTTGACGTCATCATTTGGCTTTTCCCTGAAACTTGTTTTTGCTTTCAACAATCTGTGACTTGGGAAATGAATAGTACAAACACTAGAGTAATCTAACAATACAAACTGCAAGTTCTTTCATTTCTGCAATGCCCAATCAAAATATTCGTTTTTCAAAGGCAGGTAAATTGTTGTAAAATCTTTGCCAGTCATTGTTTGCAGCCTGGTCCTAGTTTTGATGATGATCTGAGCTATCATTTCTAGACTTGTGAGGATCATCCTCGGAAACCTGTAAGATAAAAAATTCCACTCTAAAATCAACAATCAAAAATTCGGCTGTTAATTTTCAAAACCTTGTGAAAACAATGATAGTGAATGGGATGACAAGAAGTGCAGGGAAATGGAACAAAGCTTGCCAGTTTAATCTGCATTGAAATCGCAAGATTTCATTCCTTTCCCTGTAAGGAAGGTTTTTCTTTTCAGGAACGGGAATGAAATCTTGAAATCCGAAAACCAAGTTTAACAAGTGCTCTGGAAGGGACATATGATCAAAAAGAGTAGAATGGAAAGAAATGCAGAAATTTTGGAAATGGAGGGATCACAGCATATAGGACTGAGATGAAATGAGGGCCAGTGAAAAAGACCATAACTTGCTCAAATTACTCCAAATCCAATCCTTAAACGCAGGAAGAAATGTAAATGCAGAGACAGGAGAGCAATCTGAAGAAACAAAATGTGAAAAAAAACCACAAAAATTTTCAAAACCATGTGAAAACAATGATAGTGAATGGGATGACAAGAATTGCCGGGAAATGGAGAAAAGCTTGCCAGTTCAATCCTCATTGAAATCACAAGATTTCATTCCCTTTCCTGAAAGGAAGGATTCTCTTTTCAGGAAAAAGGAATGAAATACTGAAATCAGAAAACCAAATCTAACAAGTTCTCTGGTGTCGCCGAGACACACAAAGCAAAGTATTTTTGCAAGGCAGAGGTTCTTCCGATTCCAGCTCACTGCTCCGAGAGCGGAGAGAGGAGGAGGAGGAAGAAAACCTCTTTGTTTATTCTTTATTTTTATACCTTTGTGGATCTAGCAGGAGATTGGCTTTTTGGGGTTTCCACCTGTCATAGGTTAGTACAGTTTAGTTTTTAATTATAAAAGAATGCAAAATAATTCTCCAGGTCAGGACCTGGGAATTGCTTTAGATAAGATAGAGACCTATTAAAGAGTTAGTTAGAATACTTACATCTATTCTGTCTACTGAAATTGTTAGCTGCGACTTTGGGAAGTACCATATAAAACCCCTTGATTTCTTTAGGTGGGGGTTTTCCTTCTTCCTTTGGCTAGAGAGAGACAGGTAACATCCAGCTGAGCCTGCTGCTCCCCCCTTTTTGGGGGGGGAAGCTGGCCTGAGGCCTGGCCGGATTCCATCGGCTCCCGGGTGAAGGCGGGGGAAGGAGAAGTTGCTGTCTTGTGGCGGCTGCTTTCTTCAAGTTTCCTTAGAGCAGGGAGAGATCTCTGCTGGGCCTTGATGGGAGCTATGAGCGTTGTTTGGGCAGAGGCCACCCCAGTTTGCCCCAAGGGGTGGGCTGAGAAAGCATTTATGATCTTGCTTGAGTTTTTCCTAGGCTGCCCGGGTGTTCCAATTTCTAATGTTTCTGAGTGAGTTTTTTCTTATCAGCTCGGCCTTGAACAACTAACACTACAAGCTACAGAGAGTAAAAGACAAAAACTCTGAGCAGATTTAACCTTTTCTTAGCAACATGAAGCTTCCAGAGCTTAGCCCTTCTCTGAGAGAGTAAAGAAGGACAGAGTGAACATAAAGAACAACAGCATGGAGTCCGTAGAGCAAGAGTGAAAAGACTATTGGGACAGAGGGTTGAAGAGTTGGTTGTTCTATTCTTACTTGAGCCATGGAAATGAACTCTATATTTAAGTCATTCCTGTAAATCATGGGAAAGATATGCATTTAAGGAGATGATTGTTTTGCGTGTAAATTTGAGCAAAGGTGTTTGTGATGAACTAAGTAATATCCTATAAGATCCTTGAACAGAGAAAGATGAAAAGCCCCTGTGCCAGTGAAAAAGTGAGAAGATATCTCTGTACCTTGAAGTAAAGAATCCTTAGCTTTGGAGTTATTTATCTTTAAAAAGTGGCACCCCAGTATGCAAAAGTCTAGGACCCATGACCCATAAGCAGCTTGGGAAACTGCTCCTGAGAGGGTCACAAAGGCAGGTTTCTCTGAGCAGTTGTTTTTGTAACAGTTTAAAACACACAAGAGAACTGTTCTAAGTTGTCAGAGAGATCCATGAGTCAAAAAGATACTCTTCCCCAAATAGACTGAAGAAAGACTATTATCAGATAGTGAAACTGACTGAAAATTACAAGTTTTGTCTCTTTATGTTGTTTTGTAAAAAAGTGAACAGTTTGTAAAGAGAGGGAAAAGTTTTTTTTTTTTTTAAAATTTCATTCCATTTTAGTTTTTTTTCCAACTTTCTGTTTTTCTACTCTTATAGTGTAAGTTAATAAACTATTTGTTAATTTTAAGGTTAAGCCTGCTTTGTGTTTTTCTCCTAGTCTCTCTCTCACAAAAAGAGTAAGTACCAAAATCAAAATTTAGTGAATATGAAACGACTACATTAAGTAGTGTTTCTGACCAGTTTAAAATTAAACCTATGACACCACCCCTCAGCCACAGCGGCAAGACCATCTGTCAGTTACAGTTGTTTTCAGGTTAGAAATATGCAAACAAAGGAAAAAGAATGAAAAACAAAGGATTTGTAATGTTACATCTGTGGGAAAGGTAGAAGAACGGCTCTAATATTGTACAGTAACTAAAAGATCTGACTCCATTATGAAATTCGAAAAGCTAAATAAAAAACTCAGAAAAACCAGGGTAGCACTCTGGAAAAGAAAATATGATCAAAAAGAGTGGAATGGAAAGAAATGCAGACATTTTGGAAATGGTGGGAGTGCAGACAAGAGGACTGAGATGAAATGAGGGCCAGTGAAAAAGACCATAACTTGTTCAAATTACTCTAAATCCAATCCTTATACATGGGAAGAAATGTAAATTCAGAGACAGTTGAGCAATCTGAAGAAACAAAATGTATAGAAAAAACCCAAAAAATTTCAAAACCATGTGAAAACAATGATAGTGATTGGAATGACAAGAAGTGCAGGGAAATGGAGTAAAGCTTGACAGTTTAATCCTCATTGTTATTGCAAGATTTCATTCCTTTTCCTGTAAGGAAGGCTTTGCTTTTCAGGAAAGGGAATGAAATCTTGAAATCAGAAAACTAAGTCTAACATGTGCTCTAGGAAGGAGATATGATCAAAAGAAGTGGAATGGAAAGAAATGCAGAAATTCTGGAAATGGAGGGCTCACAGCCAAGGAGACTGATATGAAATGAGGGCCAGTGGAAAAGACCATAACTTGCTAAAATTACTCCAAATCCAATCCCTAAAGACAGGAAGAAATGTAAATTCAGAGACGGGAGAGCAATCTGAAGAAACAAAATGTAAATAAAAAATCCAAAAACTTTCAAAACCAGTGCAAACCGATGCAAAGCAGCATACACAGTGAGAGCTGTGCGCACTGTTCTCGCAAAGCAGAGCTTGTTCAACTTTACAGCTTGTAAAATGAAAACAAAGCAAGCAGAGGGCAACCCACATGCTGTGCTTGTTGCAAACATGGAAAACAGACACCCTAGCATCAGAATCTCAGAAATCACCGCTAGAATCAGAGAAATGCTGCATACATGCTGTTACCCTGGTTTTTCTGAGCTTTCTTATTAGCCTTCTTGAAATTCATAATGGAGTCAGATCTTTTGGGTACTGTACAATATTAGGAGCAGTTTTCTACCTTTCCCATAGATGTAACATAAACAAACCCTTTGTTTCTCATTCTTTGTCCTTTGTTTGCATATTTCTAACCTGAAAAACAACTGTAACTGACAGTGGGTCTGGCCACTGAGGATGAGGGGTGGAAACCCAAAAAGCCAATCTTCTGCCAGATCTACAAATGTATAAAAAAGTAAAGAATAAACCAAGGGGGTGCTTCTTTCTCCGTTCTCTGAGGAGAAGCTGGAAGAACCTCTGCCCGGCGAAAATCTGTCTGTGCGTGATTGCCTTATGTGTCTCAGCGACATACATGCTGTACTTGTTGCAACCATGGAAAACAGACACCCTAGCATCAGAATCTCAAAAATCACTTCTAGAAGCAGAGAAATGCGGCAGGGGCATATTTGCTCGCTAGAAAAGTGAAAAACACACATATGCTGTGAACAGTGCTAACGGAGGCAAATAAGCATACACAGCGAGAGCTCTGCGCACTGTTCTCGCAAAGCAGAGCTTGTTCAAATTTACAGCTTGTAACATAAAAACAAAGCAAGCAGAGAGAGCAACCCACATGCTGTACTTGTTGCAAACATGGAAAACCGACAGTCTAGCATCAGAATCTCAGAAATCACTGCTAGAAGCAGAGAAATGCTGCATCCATGCTGTACTTGTTGCAAACATGGAAAACAGACACCCTAGCATCAGAATCTCAGAAATCACTGCTAGAAGCAGAGAAATGTTGCAGGAGCATTTTTGCTTGCTAGAACAAGTGAAAAACACACATATGCTGTGCACAGTGGCAAACCCATGAAAAGAAGCATACACAGCGAGAGCTGTGCGCACTGTTCTCGTAAAGCAGAGCTTGTTCAACTTTACAGCTCGTAACATGAAAATAAAACATGCAGACAGCATATGTCTTTTTCAATTCTTCTAGCATGCAAACACGCTCCTGCAGCTTTTCTCTGCTTCTATCAGTGATTTCTGAGATTCTGATGCTAGGGTGTCTGTTTTCCATGTTTGCAAGAAGTAGAGCAAGTGGGTTGCTGTCTGCTTGCTTTGTTTCCATGTTAGAAGCCGTAAAGTTGAACAAGCTCTGCTTTGCGAGAACAGTGTGCACAGCTCTCGCTGTGTATGTCCAGATTGTCTTTCCCCTACGCTGCCAATTGGCCTTTTTCCACCTGTCCAGCCAACCCCACAGAGCATTGGCCACCATCCACGAATCTGTCTAGAGGTACAGCTTTGGCCACTTTTCTCTTTCAGAAATGTCCAGGGCCAGTTGAACAGCTTTGAGTTCAGCAAGTTGGCTTGACCCACCTTCTCCTTCAGTGGCTTGTGCAACTTGTCTTGTGGGGCTCCATACGGCTGCTTTCCACTTCCGGTTCATCCCTACGATGTGGCAGGAACCGTCAGTGAAAAGAGCACAGCGTGTTTCTTCTGCTGGCAGTTGGTTGTATGGTGGACCCTCTTCGGCACGTGTCACTTGTTCCTGCTCCTCTTCATCTGTGAGACCAAAGTTCTCACCTTCCGGCCAGTTTGTAATTATCTCCAAAATCCCAGGGCGATTTGGGTTTC
>JANEHK010000503.1:0-12093 GCA_025960845.1 Tachycineta bicolor | reverse complement strand
GAGTCTCCCCAGGCACCTTCTGCCAAAGGCTCCAGGACAGGCCATTGTTCCCGGCTGCTGAGTAGATCACGTTCTTCCCATCTGGTCCCGTCCTGACTGGGCCAAGGGCTACTGCATGAGCGATCTCCTGCTTGGTCTGGGCAAAGGCTTGTTGCTGTTCAGGGCCCCAGTGGAAATCGTTCTTCTTGCGGGTGACCAGGTAGAGAGGGCTCACAATCTGGCTGTACTCAGGGATATGCAATCCCCAAAAACCTTTGGCGCCTAGGAAAGCTTGTGTTTCCTTCTTGCTGGTCAGTGGAGACATTGCGGTGATCTTATTGATGATGTCAGTGGGAATCTGCTGCCCTCCATCTTGCCACTTTACTTCCAGGAACTGGATCTCTCGGGCAGGTCCCTTGACCTTGCTCTGCTTGATGGCAAAACCAGCTTTCAGGAGAATTTGGATGATATTCTCTCCTTTCTCAAACACTTCCATTGCCGTGTTCCCCCACGCAATGATGTCATTGATGTACTGTAGGTGCTCCGGAGCCTCACCCTTTTCCAGTGCAGCATGGATCAGTCCATGGCAGATGGTGGGGCTGTGTTTCCACCCCTGGGGCAGTCGGTTCTAGGTGTACTGCACGCCCCTCCACGTGAAAGCAAACTGAGGCCTGCATTCTGCAGCCAGAAGAATGAAGAAAAATGCATTAGCAATGTCACTTGTGGCATACCATTTTTCTGCCTTGGACTCCAGCTCGTACTGGAGTACTAGCATATCCGACACCGCAGCGCTCAATGGTGGAGTCCCTTCGTTCAAGGCACGGTAGTCTACAGTCAATCTCCATTCTCCGTCAGACTTGCGCACAGGCCAGATGGGGCTCTTGAAGGGTGAGTGGGTTTTGCTGACCACCCCTTGGGTCTCTAGCTCACGGATTATCTTGTGGATGGGGATCATGGCATCTCGATTTGTCCAATACTGTCGGCTGTGCACTGTCGAGGTGGCAACTGGAACTTGTTGCTCTTCTACCTTTAAGAGTCCTCCTGCAGATGGGTTCTCTGACAGTCCAGGCAAGGTATTCAATTTCTTAATGCCCTCTGCCTCCACAGCTGCTATTCCAAAAGCCCACCTGAGTCTTTTAGAGTCTTTGTAATAGCCATTCCGGAGGAAGTCTATGCCCAAAATACACGGGGCCCCTGAGCCAGTCACAATTGGATGTTTCTGCCACTCCTTCCCGGTCAGGCTCACCTCGGCTTCCAGCAGAGTCAATTCCTGTGATCCCCCCGTCACCCCGGCAATGGAAATAGGATCTGTCCCCACATGTTCCGATGGTATCAGTGTACACTGCGAACCAGTATCAACTAAAGCTTCATATTTCAGTGGCTCTGATGTGCCAGGCCATTGGATCCACACCGTCCAACACACCCAGTTTTCCCGTGCCTCTCCCTGGCTAGAGGCAGGGCCCCTCTAGCACCGGTCATTATTCCCTTCCTGGGCATACATGGTAGAGGTTCCTTCAAAGGGGTCTGACATATCCTCACTTCTATAATACCTGGCAGCTTGGACATGCGATGTTGAGGCTACCTCCATCTTAGTGCAACAAGTACTGCATGTGGGTTGCTCTCTGCTTGCTTTGTTTTCATGTTACAAGCTGTAAAGTTGAACAAGCTCCGCTTTGTGAGAACAGTGTGCACAGCTCTCGCTGTGTATGCTTCTCTTCATCCGTTTGCACTGTGCGGAGCATATGTGTGTTTTTCTCTTGTTCTAGCAAGCAAACATGCTCCTGCAGCATTTCTCTGCTTTTATCAGTGATTTCTGAGATTCTGATGCAAGGGTGTCTGTTTTCCGTGTTTGCAACAAGTAGAGCATGTGGGTTTCTATCTGCTTGCTCTATTTCTATGTCAGAAGCTGTAAAGTTGAACAAGCTCTGCTTTGCGCGAACAGTTCACACAGCTCTCGCTCTGTATGCTTCTCTAAGTCGGTTTGCAGTGTGCACAGCATATGTGTGTTTTTCACTTGTTCTACTGAGCAAACATGCTCCTGCAGCATTTCTCTGCTTCTATCAGTGATTTCCGAGATTCTGATGCTAGGGTGTCTCTTTTCCATGTTTGAAACAAGTACAGCATGTATGCAGCATTTCTCTGTCAGACAAGACAGTGAATGGGATGACAAGAAGTGCAGGGAAATTGAGCAAAGCTTTCCAATTTAATCCTCATTGAAATCGCAAGATTTCATTTCCTTTTCCTGAAAGGAAGGCTTTCCTTCTCAGGAAAGGGAATGAAATCCTGAAATCAGAAAACCGCGTCTAACAAGTGCTCTACAAAGGAGATATGATCAAAAAGAGTGGAATGGAAAAAAACTCCAGAAATTTTGGGAAATGGAGGGATCACAGCCAAGAGGACTGAGATGAAATGAGGGCCAGTGAAAAAGACCACACCATGCACAAATTACTCCAAATCCAATCCGTAAACGTGAGAGAAAATGTAAATTCCTAGACAGGAGAGCAATCTGAAGAAACAAAATGTATAGAAAAATCTCAAAAATTTTCAGAACCATGTGAAAACAATGATAGTGAATGGGATTACAAGAATTGCTGGGAAATGGAGCAAACCTTGCCAGTTTAATCCTTATTGGAATTGCAAGATTTCATTCCGTTCCCGGTAAAGAAGGCTTTTCTTTTCAGGAATGGGAATGAAATCTTGAAATCAGAAAACCAAGTCTAACAACTGCTCTGGAAAGGAGATATGATCAAAAAGAGTGGAATGGAAAACATCCAGAAATTATGGAAATGGAGGCATCACAGCCATGAGGGCTAAGATTAAATGAGGGCCAGTGAAAAAGGCCATAACTTGCCCAAATTACTCCAAATAGAGTTTTTAAACGAGGGAAGAAATGTAAATCCTGAGATAAAAGAGCAATCTAAAGAAACAAAATGTAAATAAAAAACCCCAAAATTTTCAAAACCATGTGAAAACAGTGATAGTGAATGGGATGACAAGAAGTGCAGGGAAATGGGGCAAACCTTGCCAGTTTAATCCTCACAGAAATTGCAAGGTTTCTTTACTTTTGCTGAAAGGAAGGCTTTTCCTTTAATGAAAGGGAATGAAATCTTGAAAAAAGAAAAGCAAGTCTAACAGGTACTCTGGAAAGGAGATATGATCAAAAAGATCGGAATGGAAAGAAATGCAGAAATTATGGAAATGGAGGGATCACAGCCAAGAGGACTGAGATGAAATGAGGGCCAGTGAAAAAGACCATATCTTGCTCAAATTACTCCAAATCATATCCTTAAACAGGGGAAGAAATGTAAATTCAGAGACAGGGGAGCAATCTGAAGAAACAAAATGAGAAAATACAAAGCTATAATTTTCAAAATAATGTGAAAACAATGACAGTGAAAGGGACGACAAGAAGTGCAGGGAAATGGAGCAAAGCTATCCAGTTTAATCCTCATTGGAATTGAAAGATTTCATTCCCTTTCCTGAAAGGAAGGCTCTTCTTTTCAGGAATGGGAAAGAAATCTTGAACTCACAGGGCCAACTCTCACAAGTGCTCTGGAAATGGGTTAAGATTAAAAAAAATGGGATGGAAAAAAATGAAGAAATTTTGGAAATGGAGGGATCACAGCCAAGAGGACTGAGATGAAATGAGGGCCAGTGAAAAAGACCATAACTTGCCCAAATTACTCCAAATCCCATCCATAAACTCGGGAAGAAATGTAAATTCAGAGACAGTTGAGATATCTAAAGAAACAAATTGTAAATACAAAACCCAAAAATTTTCAAAACCATGTGAAAACAATGATAGTGAATGGGATGACGAGATATGCAGGGAAATGGAGCAAAGCTTTCCAGTTTAATCCTCATTGCAACCGCAAGATTTCATTCCCTTTCCTGAAAGGAAGTCGTCTCTTTTCAGGAAAGGGAATGAAACCTTGAAATCAGAAAACTAAGACTAACAAGTGCTCTGGAAAGGAGATATGATCAACAAGAGTGGAATGGAAGATCTCCATAAATTTTGGAAATGGAGGCATCACAGCCAAGAGGACTGAGATGAAATGAGGGCCAGTGAAAAAGACCATAACTTGCTCAAATTACTCCAAATCCCATCCTTAAACGCGGGAAGAAATGTAAATTCTGAGACAGGAGAGCAATCTGAAGAAATAAAATGTAAAAAAAAAAAAACCCAAAATTTTCAAAAACCTCTGAAAACAATGGTACTGAATGGGAAGTCAAGAAGTGCAGGGAAATAGAGCAAAGCTTTCCGGTTTAATCCCCATTGAAATTGCAAGATTTCATTCCCTTTCCTGAAAGGAAGGCTTTTCTTTTCAGGAATGGGAATGAAATCTTGAACACACAGAACCAAGTCTACGAAGTGCTCTGGAAAGGAGATATGCTCAAAAAGAGTGGAATGGAAAAACTCCAGAAATTTTGGAAATGGAGAGATAAGAGCCAAGAGGACTGAGATGAAATGAGGACCAGTGAAAAAGACCACAACTTGCTCAATTTACTCTAAATCCAATCTTCAAACACGGGAAGAAAAATAAAGTCTGAGATAGGAGAGCAATCTGACGAAATAAAATGTAAAAAAAAAAAAAAAAAAAAAACCCAAAAAAACGGGGAAAGGAAAAATGTGTCTGGTTCTGTCCCTGCACCGGGTGGGAGCTGACCCCCAGCTAGCTCGAGTCAACACAGACACAAAGTTTCCTGTTCGTTTCGGCTTCTCGGCTCAGCAGCCAGACCCAATGTATCGAGACAGTCAACAGCAGCAGAAGAGAAAAGGCTGGCTCTCAGCTTAGCAGGTTAAAAGAT
Source organism: Tachycineta bicolor (assembly GCA_025960845.1). Taxonomy (NCBI): domain Eukaryota; kingdom Metazoa; phylum Chordata; class Aves; order Passeriformes; family Hirundinidae; genus Tachycineta; species Tachycineta bicolor. The sequence continues at coordinate 7,305 of JANEHK010000503.1, read as the reverse complement.
GTTTATTAGCAGGGAGCTCCGAGCTCCGAGGCGAGCGGCTGAGAGCTTCGAGGCTGAGAGCGTTTTTTTCTCCCTCCTACCCCCTATAAGCGGGGGAGCAGTTACAGGGGGGATACAATAAGACAACAAATCAGGAGATATAAGGGGTAACAAGGTGTGCCCACCCCCAAGCCTTGGACCATCCACCTCCAGAGGAAAAGAATTCCCCCCAGGCTACCTATCACCTGATGCCCTCTCCCTGAGATTTCGCAATGCGGGAGGGACCCCTGGAGTGATAGACAGGCTTCCCCAGAGAAAGGGGAGCAGGGGCAGAGGGGATGTAACATGTCAGGTGAGGGGTGGGATGATTGACACAAAACACCTTATTATACAGACATAACAAAAGGGATACAGACTTGGGGATACGGTGAAATGAACCATAACATAAACTTCTTACAAAAACCTAATAAAACAGTTCTGCACCACCACATCTCCCCCTTTTTTGTTTTAATAACAGGAGGAGGGCTGGAACGGAGGAGGATGGTATTCGAAGTCCGGGTAACTCTCGGTGAGCCACTCTGGCTGAGTGGGCCACTCCATCTGAGGTTCCTCCTCTGGGTGTCTCCTGTCTTCTGGGTCTTCCTCCAGTTCCATGTCTTCCTCCCATCCAGGCACAGATGATACAGCAACGTGGTTCACAGAGGGGGCATGTGTGGGGCTAGAAATTAATCTACTTAACATTTTTTTGATGACACCAAATCCAATTAAAATTAACAGAATAACAAACAAAAATAACAAAACTGATTTCAAAATTGAACCCACCCAGCCCGAAATTCCCCAGTCCCCAAACAATCCATTCAGTCAGTCACCAGTCTCTCTTTTGATGTCATTCACCACGTCCTGGATGCTCTGGCTGGCTTTGTGGCCTGCACCATTGCCCTGGTGGCTTTAGGCTGGGGCACCAACCATACGGAGACAGTTGTGGCGAGACTGGCAAGCAGGAGGATGCTGGGGAGCAGGTGGAACTTCCTCAGCCCTGGGGACTGGCGCTGGACAGGTTCTGTCAGAAATAAAAGAACTAAAACAAACAATCAGCATTCAAGCAGGGGTCATTCAGGAAAGCGAAACCATCTTGGGAAAAATCTTCCCTCCTTTTCCTCCTAAAAGCTGCCTGAGTAACCTGTGGCAGTTTCTTTTTCTTCCCTGAGACCTTCGGGACATAGGGCCTCACCCATTTTGAAGGTAACCATCTCGGCCCGGTGGGGGTGGACATGCAAGCGTACCCACGACTCCACGTGACTAAATCATGAGGTCCCTCTGTCATTCCAGTCTCAGGGTCTCGGACCATGACTGGCGGCCTCTCTTTGACGTCTAGCTGAGGGTTTGCCCCGAAATGATGAACGATCGGAGGGTTTAAAAACTCGAAGGTGCTGTTTAAAAAATTCAAAGTGAATAGAGCCCTGGCCAGTCGGGTCTGTGGTGTTTCTGTTTTCAGCACCGGTTGTTGTTGGTTGAGGACCCTTTTGATTTCCCTGTGGGTCCTCTCCACTCCAGCTTGGCCTGTCGGGGAATGAGGGATGCCTCTTTAATGACCCACTCCCCATTGTTGCAGGAAGCTGCAGAATTCCTTGGAACAGTACGCAGGGCCATTATCAGTTTTTAATTCTTTTGGGATGCCCATGAAGGAGAAAGCCTGGATGAGGTGTTTATTGCATCCGAGGTCTTCTCCCCTGTGTGGGCGGAAGCGAAAACTGCACCGGAGAAAGTGTCCACTGACACGTGCACATATTCAGATGGGCCAAATCAGGGGATATGTGTCACGTCAGTCTGCCACAACTCACAGCTGTTCAGACCTCTGGGGTTCACTCCCGCACTTAAGGTGGGGAGTGCATGCTGATTACATGAAGGGCATGTAGCCACAATTGCCTTGGCCTGTTCCCGGGTGATGTGAAACCTGCGAACAAGGCCAGGCACGTTCTGATGGTGAAGCTGATGGCTGAGCTTTGCCTGCTCAAAACTGCTTGGCAATGGGGCCATTGCCTCAGGAGCAGCAAGATCATCAGCCCTTCTGTTCCCCTCAGCTATGAAACCCGGAAAATCGGTGTGTGATCTCGTATGCATCACAAAAAATGGCTGCTTCCTGTGGAAGACAAGCTTAACAAGCTTAGAAAGCAGATCAAACAGTGCTGTGTTAGACACTTCCTGCAGTACGGCCTGATCTGCCCTCAATACCACCCCCACTACATAAGCGGAGCCCGTTACTAAATTGAAGGGTTCGGGGAACCTTTCGAAAGCCCTGACAACAGCGGCCAACTCAGCAACCTGAGGTGATCCCTCCACCTCAGCAACATCTGCCTCCCACTGCTGAGTCTGAGGGTCCTTCCAAGTCATAACTGACTTGTGGGACTTTCCAGACGTGTCTGTGAAAACTGTCAGGGCCTCTAAAGTCTTCCTGCTCCGAACATCTTTCAAATTCAGTGTGAATTTGGCATCCTGATTAAAAATTTTGTGGGCTGGCCGATGAATTGAGATGTGCCCAGTGAAGGAATCTAGAGCAAACTGCAGTGCTTCATTTTCCTGAAGCAGGTGTTCTAACATTGCCTTTGTAATTTGGTCCGATTTTAATCCAATTGGAATGTGAATGGATTCAAAATCACACCCTGCCAATTCCCTGATCCGGACCCTGGCTTTTCGGATCAGTTCAGCCACCAGTTCTTGAGGACGTGTAATTCTCTTGGACCTTTGATGGCCAAGAAAGATCCATTCTATGATTAGAAGCGGATCTTCTCTGCCCTGGTCCTTTTTGATGTTATTTCTCCATTGGAAAATGACTCCATGGAGGTGTGGCAATTTCCCCATTATTATAAATTTGAAAGGCAGGTCTGGATCACACCTGTGGGCCTGCCGAGTGGACATGAGATGCTGTACCTCTTCCAGTGCATCCTTCACTTCCGGGGTTAGTTCCCTGGGAGAACTGAGCTCCTCTCCCCCTTTCAATAAATTGAAAAGAAGGGCTAGGCCCTCACTTGTGAGGCCTAGCCAGGGTCTCACCTAATTCAATGCCCCACACAGTTGATGGACATCTGCAAGGGTCTGAATTTTGGCCTTGATTTCCAATTTTTGCGGCACAATGGTCCGCTTGTCAATTTCCCGCCCAAGGTACCTCCAAGGTGGCATCCTTTGAACTTTGTCTTCCTGCAGCTCGAACCCTGCAACAACCAATGCATTAATTGTCAGGTCAAGCTCGTGTGACAAGACATCATCGGTGGGGGCACACACAAGCACATCATCCATATAATGATGGATGATTGCTTTCTCTGTGGCTACGCGGACCGGGGACAGCAAGGAAGCCACATACCACTGGCAGATGATAGGTGACACCTTCATCCTTTGGGGAAGAGCCCACCAATGTTAGCGTTTCCTCGGGGCCTCTTGGTTAATGGTGGGAACCGAGAATGCAAAACGTGGTGCATCGTCAGGGTGCAGGGGAATATGGAAGAAGCAATCTTTTATATCTATAACACCCAATTTCCAATTTTGTGGGAGCATGGTCGGGGTAGGCATCCCAGGTTGAAGAGAGCCCATGTCTTCTATCACGTTGTTAATTTGTCTGAGATCCTGGAGGAGTCTCCACTTGTCCTTCCCCGGCTTCTGGATAACGGAAACCGGCGAATTCCAAGGGCTGTTGGTCTCTACAATGTGACCCTTAGCTAACTGCTCCTCCATGAGCTCTTCAAGCGCCTTCAATTTCTATTTTGAAAGCGGCCACTGTTCAACCCACACTGGTGCATCTGTTTTCCAATTCAGCTTGTGGGTAGGGCGCTCCTCAGCGACCACTGCCCAAAAATCCTGTGGGGGGTCTGGGATGTCAATCGTGACTCCCCACTGGGCCATCAGGTCTCTCCCCCACAAGGGTTCCCTATAATCCAAAACAAAAGGGCGTAAACTGGCCAACTGCGCTTTTGGCCCCTTAATTTGAACCACACTCTTTGATTGCTTGGCCAATTGCATCCCCCTATTCCTTGCACGTGTCCTGCCACGTTTTCCAAGGCCCAATGTGACGGCCAGTGCTTAGCTGCGACTACAGTCACGTTTGCGCCCATGTCGAGCAGGCCTGTGATGTTAATGGCCTCATCACCCACCTGTAACACACATCCCACCTGGGGTTTCACTTCTGTGATGTTGTGCACAGGACAAGCTGTTGGTAGGTTGTTTTCTTCCCGGTGTTCCCAGGTGTTCCCAGGTGGGTATGATCTGGGCAACTATCTGCCCTTTAGGTAGGAATGTTGTTAGGTGGGTGCAGCGTAGCCAGAGAAGGAATTTTCCAGGGTTGTTATCAAGTGTTCCTGGAAGAATTTCAATCTCTTTTGGGGTGTGTTTACAGCCCCCCACAACGATGAGCTTACCTTTGACCCTCGGCCAGGTACCCAGCTCACTGTTGTCAACTGACACAAAATTCCAGTCGTTGTCTTTCAGGTGCAAACCCTCCGTGTGCTGCAACCTGTAGGGGGTTTACTTAGAATTAGTTGTCAAAATCGGTTGTGCTATGTCATGATCTGTGTAAGTCATTTCCAGTATGTTATGTATGCTGCCACTCTGAATGGGGCCATGCAGCTTCTCCTTCTTTTTCCCTTGGCTCCCTTTCCCCTCCCCTCCTGCCCGGTCCACCCCATTCTTTTCCTCACGCAGGGTGGACCTGCGCTCTTTCACCAGTTTTTTTGTGAGGGTTTAAACCCTCTCCCTTTTTCCCCTTCCCCTCCCCCTTTTTTGTTTTTGAGGTCCTCTAATTCTTTCTTGAGGGGACATTTGGAAACCCAATGCCCCAAATTCCCGCACAAAAAACACTTCTGGGAGCTTTGCGCAGAATGCTTCTTCCCGGTGTTCGGTGTTTTTCAGGAATCTTCAGCTTCCATGGCTGCAACTTGATGAGGTTTGGGCCGTGGACCTGTAGAGGAGCTCATACAAGGCACCTTTACCTGACATACCTGAAGCATGTCTGGTAAGGTTGGTTTGGGGTTTAGGGGTAAACTTAAAATCGCAGCACGACATAAATCATTTGCATTTGAAAACGCAATCTCCATTAAAATGTGTTCCCGAGCCATTTCATTTTTGACCTCAGCTTCAATAGCTCGGGACAGTCTCTCCACAAAATCTGTGAAAGACTCCCTTTGGTCCTGTTTGATTTTCGAATATGAAGTCGCCGGACCTTGTGTTTACATGCTGAAGAATGCAGTCAGGGCTGTGTCTCTCACTACATGGAGGCACTAGACAGGAATGACCACTTGGTCAGTGGCTTCTGCCCACTGCCCCTCACCAGCCAGGTGGTCGAGAGTGAGAGGGTTTCCCTGAGCATCAACTCTAGTGTTGACATGGTTGAGGAGCCCTGGTAAGGCATCCTGGAGCAGCTGTTTACAAGCTGTGACCCATAGGATGTACTCTGTTGGGTTCAGCAAGCAAGAAAACAGGTACTTTAAATCAGCAGACACCACCTCCTCTGCAGAGAGATCTGCTCTGAGGAGTCCCCAGAAATATGGCCCATCACGGCCATATATTCTGTGACCTTTGCAGATCTCTTGGATGGTGGCTCGGGGAAATGGGTGGTACTCCGCCCTGTTGCTACCACCGCGGGCATTGCGGAAGGTAACAGGGGCAAGGGTAGGAATGGAGCAGGGACCGGCAGCTCTATCTGCCCACGTTCCTGTTGGAGTCCAGGGCATCCATTTGGCTGCCCTGGAGAGTCAGGGACCTGGGCAGGGGGCTCTGAGACCCCAGACCAGAGCTCAGAGAGACACTGGCTTTGATCTCAGTCCATGGGAAAAACTTCCTAAACTGAGGGAGGGTTTGCAAACCACAGGGGTGTGAAAAATGGTAGTTTAGTTTGTCACAGAGTGAAAAAATAGTGATTTTAGATTTATAGCATTGGAGTGAATGGGGACAAAATGGAGAATCTGGGGCGTTGTCTCCTTCTTCTTCCTTCTCCTTTCCTCACTCCATTTCTGCAGTGACGTTGGCACAAAGTAGTTAGTAAGGATTGGGTCAGTGTATAGGTGACCTTTTTAGTAATAGTGATAGACATTGGTAAGAAATAGTAAATAACGAACACGTAGTAATTAGTATAAAAGATTAAGCACAGCCCAGCTCGGGGGGAGACGCGAGAAATCCATGCACCTGCAAACATCGTGCTGGACTGTGAAAAATTTGTAAGATAAGAAACAATAAACAAAAAATGCAACCTTGAAAAATCTAAACCTGAAGACTCCGTCTCTTCCTTCGGCTTGGCGCAGAGCTGTGCAGAGGGGAAAAGGACCCTGAAACCACCTGAATGTTGGGAAAACAGCCCCCGACACGTTCCAAGCTCAGGCACTTCCGGGTTTGAGGGAGCTGGGACGCCTGTGCCCTAAGGCACTAGGTTGCCTGGCAACTGAGTCCCTGCAGGGGGCGCGGCTTGCCCGGGGGGTGATGTCATCGAGGAGTGGGGGATGGGGGGGATCCCGGGGGAGCGGGCTCCAGCCCCGGTGGCGCGAGACCGGGCTGCTCCGGGGCGGACGGCGGCGCGGCGGCTGCGGGGGGAAGGGGTGCCGTAGTGCGCACCCGCAGCCACAGGGGGTTGGGGAGGGCAGCGCCGCGGCTGCACATGTAGCGGGGGCAGGGCCGCATGGCAGGCAGCCAACGCCACAAGGGGTAAGGCAGGGCGGGGTATGTGGACGGGGTGGCGCCGCCCCATGCGGGCACCACGTCACTGGGGTAGGCAGGGGTGGGCGGCGCTGAGGGGGCGAGTGAGTCCCCTGCCATGCTGTCTCCGCCATCTTGGGAAACCCGAGAGGACCACGTGGGGAGGGAGGGATGTTCTGTGCAGCATGGCCAGTGCTGCCTGAGAATTCCCTCCCGGCCCCACCGGGCCAGCACAAGCCGGGGGGCTGGGGTGCCCACAAGGGAGAGTGGGCGGGCGGGACCCCTGCGGCTCCATTCATAACGCTTTCCCGGGGATACGGGGACCGGGGTGTTGGAGTCCGGGGCATCCCTTTGGCTGCCCTGGAGAGTCAGGGACCTGGGCAGGGGGCTCTGAGACCCCAGCCCAGAGCTCAGAGAGACACTGGCTTTGATCTCAGTCCATGGGAAAAACTTCCTAAACTGAGAGAGGGTTTGCAAACCACAGGAGTGTGAAAAATAGTAGTTTAGTTTGTCACAGAGTGAAAAAATAGTGATTTTAGATTCATAGCATTGGAGTGAATGGGGACAAAATGGAGAATCTGGGGCGTTGTCTCCTTCTTCTTCCTTCTCCTTTCCTCACTCCATTTCTGCAGTGACGTTGGCACAAAGTAGTTA
>JANEHK010000502.1:0-13725 GCA_025960845.1 Tachycineta bicolor | reverse complement strand
GACATCACAGTGGTGGAATCCCTGTGTTCCTCTGTCTATGACAACACAGTGATGGCAGCCCCATTGTTCCCTTCTTTATGACATCACAATCCTGGAATACCTATGTTCTCCTGCCTATGAGAGCACAGAGATGGCAGCCAGACTGTTCCGCTCTCTGTGACTTCACAGTAGTGGTAGGACCAGCATTCCCCTAAATTTGACATCACAGTGGTGAAATCCCTGTGTTCCTCTGTCTATGACATCACACTGTTGGCAACCCCTGTCTTCCCGTCTCTATGACAACACAGCAGTGGCAGACCCATTGTTCCATTCTTTATGACATCACAGTCCTGGAATCCCTGTGTTCCTCTGTCTATGACAACCCAGTGATGGCAGCCGCACTGTTCCCCTCTCTATGACTTCACAGTAGTGGTAGCACCAGCATTCCCCTTACTTTGACACCACAGTGGTGGAATCTCTGTCTTCCACTGTCTATGACATCACAGTGGTAGCAATCCCTGTGTTCCCCTCTCTATGACAACACAGTGGTGTTAGCCACATTGTTCCCTTCCTTCTGACATCACAGTGGTGGAATCCCTGTCTTCCTCTCTCTATGGCATCACAGTGGTGGCAATCCCTGTGTTCCCCTCTCTATGACTACACAGTGATGGCAGCCCCATTGTTCCCTTCTTTATGACATCACAGTGATGGAATCCCTGGGTTCTCCTGTCTTCGACAACACAGTGACGGCAGCCATAATGTTCCCCTCTCAATGACTTCACAGTAGTAGTCGCACCAGCATTCTGCTAAATTTGAAATCACAGTGGTGGAGCCCCTGTGTTCCTCTGTCTATAACATCACTGTGGTGGCAACCCCTGTGTAACCCTCTCTATGACAACACAATGGTGGCAGCCACATTGTCCCCTTCTTTATGATATCGCAGTCCTGGAATCCCTGTGTTCCTCTATCTATGACAACCCAGTGATGGCAGCCACACTGCTCCCCTCTCTATGATTTGACAGTAGTGGTAGCACCAGCATTCCCGTTAATTTGACACCACAGTGGTGGAATGCCTGTCTTCCTCTGTCTATGACATCACAGTGGTGGCAACCCCTGTGTTCCCCTCTCTATGACAACACAGTGGTGTTAGCCACATTGTTCCCTTCCTTCTGACATCACAGTGGTGGAATCCCTGTCTTCCTCTCTCTATGACATCACAGTGGTGGCAATCCCTGTGTTCCCCTCTCTATGACTACACAGTGATGGCAGCCCCATTGTTCCCTACTTTATGACATCACAGTGATGGAATCCCTGGGTTCTCCTGTCTTTGAGAACACAGTGACGGCAGCCATACTGTTCCCCTCTCTATGACTTCACAGTAGTACTAGCACCAGCATTCCGCTAAATTTGAAATCAGAGTGGTGGAATCCCTGTCTTCCTCTGTCTATGACATCACAATGTTGGCAACCCCTGTGTTCCCCTCTCTATGAGAACACAGTGGTGGCAGACCCATTGTCCCCGTTCTTTATGACATCACAGTAGTGGAATCCCTGGGTTCCCCTGTCTATGACATCACAGTGGGGGCAACCCGTGTGTTCCCAACTCTATGGCATCACAGTCCTGGAATCCTTGTGTTTTCCTGCCTATGACATTACAGTGGTGGCAACCCCTTTGTCCCCCTCTCTATGACAACACAGTGGTGGCAGCCCCATTGTTCCCTTCTTTATGACATCACAGTGATGGAATCCCTGTATTCCTCTGTCTATGACAACCCAGTGATGGCAGCCACACTGTTCCCCTCTCTATGACTTCACAGTAGTGGTAGCACCAGCATTCCCGTTAATTTGACACCACAGTGGAGGAATGCCTGTCTTCTGCTGTCAATGACTTCACAGTGGTGGCAAGCCCTGTGTTCCCCTCTCTATGACAACACAGTGGTGGCAGCCCCATTGTTCCCTTCTTTATGACATCACAGTCCTGGAATCCCTGTATTCCTCTGTCTATGACAACCCAGTGATGGCAGCCACACTCTTCCCCTCTCTATGACTTCACAGTAGTGGTAGCACCAGCATTCCCCTTAATTTGACACCACAGTGGTGGAATGCCTGTCTTCCTCTGTCTATGGCTTCACAGTGGTGGCAACCCCTTGGTTCCCCTCTCTATGACAACACAGTGGTGGCAGCCCCATTGTTCCCTTCTTTATGACATCACAGTGATGAAAGCCCTGTGTTCCCCTGACTAAGAGAACACAGTGATGGCAGCCACACTGTTCCCCTCTCTATGACTCCACCGTAGTGGTAGCACCAGCATTCCCATAACTTTGACATCACAGTGTTGGAATACCTGTGTTCCTCTGTCTATGACATCACAGTGGTGGCAATCCCTGTGTTCCCCTCTCTATGACTACACAGTGCTGGCAGCCCCATTGTTCCCTTCTTTCTGACATCACAGTGATGAAATCCCTGTGTTCTCCTCTCTATGAGAACACAGTGATGGCAGCCATAATGTTCCCCTCTCTATGACTTCACAGTAGTTGTCGCACCAGCATTCCGCTAAATTTGAAATCAGAGTGGTGGAATCCCTGAGTTCCTCTGTCTATGACATCACAGTGGTGGCAACCCCTGTGTTCCCCTCTCTATGACAACACAGTGGTGGCAGACTCATTGTCCCCTTTCTTTATGACATCACAGTGGTGGAATCCTTGTATTCCTCAGTCTATGAATCCCAGTAGTGGCAGTCCCGCTGTTCCGCTCTCTCTGAGTTCACCAGTGTTCCTCTGATTTGACATCACAGTGGTGGAATCCCTGTCCTCCTCTGCCTATGACATCACAGTGCTGGTAACCCCTGTGTTCCCCTCTCTATGACAATACAGTTATGGCAGCCCCATTGTTCCATTCTTTATGACATCACAGTGGTGGAATCCCTCTCTTCCTCTGTCTATGACATCACAGTGGTGGCAAGCCCTGTGTTCCCCTCTGTATGACAACACAGTGGTGGCAGCCCCAGTGTCCCCTTCTTTATGACTTCACAGTCCTGGAATCCCTGTGTTCTCCTGTCTATGACAACCCAGTGACAGCAGCCACACTGTTCGCCTCTCTATGACTTCACCGTAGTGGCAGTACCAGCATTCCCCTAACTGTGACATCACAGTGGAGGAATCCCTGTTTTCATGTGTCTATGACATCAGAGTGGTGGCAAGCCCTGTGTTCCTCTCTCTATGACAACACAGTGGAGGCAGCCCCATTGTTCCCTTCTTTATGACATCACAGTCCTGGAATCCCTGTCTTCTTCTGACTATGACAACCCAGTTATGGCAGCCACACTCTTCCACTCTCTATGACTTCACAGTAGTGGTATCACCAGCATTCCCCTAACTTTGACACCACAGTGGTGGAAGGCCTGTCTTCCTCTGTCTATGACAACACAGTGGTGGCAGACCCATTGTCCCCTTCTTTATGACACCCCAGTGGTGGAATCCTTGTATTCCTCAGTCTATGAATCCCAGTAGTGGCAGTCCCACAGTTCCGCTCTCTCTGAGTTCACCAGTGTTCCTCTGATTTGACATCACAGTGGTGGAATCCCTGTCCTCCTCTGTCTATGACATCACAGTTGTGGTAACCCCTGTGCTCCCCTCTCTATGACAACACAGTTATGGCAGCCCCATTGTTACCTTCTCTATGACATCACAGTGGTGGATTCCATGTCTTCCTCTGTCTATGACATCACAGTGGTGGCAACCCCTGTGTTCCCCTCTCTAAGACTGCACAGTGGTGTTAACCATATTGTTTCCTTCTTCATTAAATCACAGTGGTGGAATCTCTGTCTTCCTCTGTCTATGACATCACAATGGTGGCAACCCCTGTGTTCTCCTCTTTATCACAGCAGAGTGGTGGCAGCCCCATTGTTCCCTTCTTTATGAAATCCCAGTCCTGGAATCCCTGTGTTACCCTGTCTATGACAACCCAGTAATGGCAGGCACACTGTTCCCCTCTCTATGAATTGACAATAGTGGTAGGACCGGCATTCCCCTTAATTTGACACCACCGTGGTGGAATGCCTGTCTTCCTCTGTCTATGACATCACAGTGGTGGCAACCCCTGTGTTCCCCTCTATATGACAACACAGTGGTGGCCACCCCATTGTTCCCTTCTTTGTGAGATCACAGTGGTGGAATCTCTGCGTGCCTCTGTCTATGACATCACAGTGGTGGCAACCCATGTGTTCCCTACTCTATGACAACACAGTGGTGTCAGACACATTGTCCCCTTCTTTAGGACATCACAGTGATGGAATTCATGTATTCCTCGGTCTATGACATCCCAGTAGTGGAAGTCACAGTGTTCCCCTCTCTATGAGTTCACAGTAGTGGTAGCACCAGTGTTCCCCTGATTTGACATCACAGTGGTAGAATCCCTGTCCTCCTCTCTCTATGACACCACACTGGTGGCAATCCCTGTGTTCCCCTCTCTATGACTAGACAGTGATGGCGGCCCCATTGTTCCCTTCTTTATGACATCACAGTGATGGAATCCCTGGGTTATCCTGTCAACAACACAGAGACGGCCGCCATACCGTTCCCCTCTCTATGACTTCACAGTACTAGTCGCACCAGAATTCCGCTAAATTTTTAATCACAGTGCTGGAGTCCCTGTCTTCCTCTATCTATGACATCACAGTGGTAGCAACCCGTGTGTTCCCCACTCTATGGCATCACAGTCCTGGAATCCCTGTGTTTTCCTGCCTATGACATCACAGTGGTGGCAAGCCCTGTGTTCCCCTCTCTATGACAACACAGTGGTGGCAGCCCCATTGTTCCCTTCTTTATGACATCACAGTCCTGGAATACCTGTGTTCTCCTGTCTATGACAACCCAGTGACGGCAGCCACACTGTTCGCCTCTCTATGACTTCACAGTAGTGGTAGTACCAGCATTCCCCTAACGTTGACATAACAGTGGAGGAATCCCTGTCCTCCTCTGCCTATGACATCAGAGTGGTGGCAAGCCCTGTGTTCCCCTCTCTATGACAACACAGTGGTGGCAGCCCCATTGTTCCCTTCTTTATGACATCACAGTCCTGGAATCCCTGAGTTCCTCTGTCTATGACAACCCAGTGATGGCAGCCACACTGTTCCCATCTCTATGACTTCACCGTAGTGGTAGTACCAGCATTCCGATTAATTTGACACCACAGTGGTGGAATGCCGGTCTTCCTCTGTCTATGACGTCACAGAGGTGGCAACCCCTGTGTTCCCCTCTCTATGACAACACAATGGTGGCAGACCCATTGTCCCCTTTCTTTATGACATCACAGAGGTGGAATCCTTGTCTTCCTCAGTCTATAACATCCCAGTAGTGGCAGTCCCACTGTTCCGCTCTCTCTGAGTTCACCAGTGTTCCTCTGATTTGACATCACAGCGGTGGAATCCCTGTCCTCCTCTGCCTATGACATCACAGTGGTGGTAACCCCTGTGCTCCCCTCTCTATGACAATACAGTTATGGCAGCCACATTGTTCCCTTCTTTATGACATCACAGGGGTGGAATCCCTCTCTTCCTCTGTCTATGACATCACAGTGGTGGCAAGCCCTGTGTTCCCCTCTCTGACAACACTGTGGTGTCAGCCACATGGTTCCCTTCTTTATGACAACACAGTCCTGGAATCCCTGAGTTCCTCTGTCTATGACATCACACTGGAGGCATCCCCTGTGTTCTCCATTTTATGGCATCACAGTGATGGAATCCCTGTGTTCCCCTGTCCATGACATCACAGTGGTGGCAACCCCTGTGTTCCCCTCTCTATGACAACACAGTGGCAGCAGCCCCATTGTCCCCTTCTTTATGACATCACAGTGGTGGATTTGGTGTCTTCCTCCGCCTATGACATCATAGTGGTGACACCTCCTGTGTTCCTCTCTCTATGACAACACTGTGGTGGTAGCCCCATTGTCCCCTTCTTTATGACATCATAGTCCTGGAATCCCTGTGTTCTCCTGTCTATGATAACCCAGTGACGGCAGCCACACTGTTCGCCTCTCTATGACTTCACAGTAGTGGTAGTACCAGTATTCCCCTAACATTGACATCACAGTGGAGGAATCCCTGTTTTCGTCTGTCTATGACATCAGAGTGGTGGCAAGCCCTGTGTTCCCCTCTCTATGACAACATAGTGGTGGCAGCCCCATTTATCCCTTCTTTATGACATCACAGTCCTGGAATCCCTGTATTCCTGTGTCTATGACAACCCAGTGATGGCAGCCACACTGTTCCCCTCTCTATGACTTCACAATAGTGGTAGCACCAGCATTCCCGTTAATTTGACACCACAGTGGTGGAATGCCTGTCTTCGTCCGTCTATGACTTCACAGTGGTGGCAAGCCCTGTGTTCCCCTCTCTATGACAACACAGTGGTGGCAGCCCCATTGTTCCCTTCTCTATGACATGACAGTGATGGAATCCCTGTGTTCCCCTGACTAAGAGAACACAGTGATGTCAGCCACATTGTTCCCCTCTCTATGACTTCACAGTAGTGGTAGCAGCAGCATTCCCGTTACTTTGACATGACAGTGGTGGAATCTCTGTGTTCCTCTGTCTATGACATTACAATGGTGGCAACCCCTGTGTTCTCCTCTTTATCACAGTGGACTGGTGGCAGCCCCATTGTTTCCTTCTTTATGAAATCCCAGTCATGGAATCCCTGTGTTACCCTGTCTATGACAACCCAGTAATGGCAGGCACACTGTTCCCCTCTCTATGAATTAACAATAGTGGTAGGACCGGCATTCCCCTTAATTTGACACCACCGTGGTGTAATGCCTGTCTTCCTCTGTCTATGACATCACAGTGGTGGCAAACCCTGTGTTCCCCTCTCTATGACAACACAGTGGTGGCAGACCCATTGTCCCCTTCTTTATGACATCACAGTGGTGGAATCCTGGTATTCCTCAGTCTATGAATCCCTAGTGGCAGTCACACTGTTCCGCTCTCATTGAGTTCACCAGTGTTCCTCTGATTTGACATCACAGTGACAGAATCCCTGTCCTCCTACGCCGTGTGCTCCCCTCTCTATGAAAATACAGTTATGGCAGCCCCATTGTTCCCTTCTTTATGACATCACAGTGGTGGAACCCCACTCTTCCTCTGTATATGACATCACCGTGGTGGAAAGCCCTGTGTTCCCCTCTGTATGACAACACAGTGGTGGCAGACCCATTGTTCCCTTCTATATGACATCACAGTCCTGGAATCCATGGGTTCCTCTGTCTATGACAACCAAGTGATGGCAGCCACACTGTTCCCCTCTCTATGACTTCACAGTAGTGGTAGCACCAGCATACCCGTTAATTTGACACCACAGTGGTGGAATGCCTGTCTTCCTCTGTCTATGACTTCACAGTGCTGGCAACCCCTTGGTTCCCCTCTCTAAGACTGCACTGTGGTGTTAGCCATATTGTTTCCTTCTTTATTAAATCACAGAAGTGGAATCTCTGTGTTCCTCTTTCTATGACATCACAATGGTGGCAACCCCTGTGTTCTCCTCTTTATCACAGTGGAGTGGTGGCAGCCCCATTGTTTCCTTCTTTATGAAATCCCAGTCCTGGAATCCCTGTGTTACACTGTCTATGACAACCCAGTAACGGCAGGCACACTGTTCCCCTCTCTATGAATTGACAAGAGTGGTAGGACCGGCATTCCCCTTAATTTGACACCACCGTGGTGGAATGCCTGTCTTCCTCTGTCTATGACATCACAGTGGTGGCAACCCCTGTGTTCCCCTCTCTATGACAACACATTGGTGGCCACCCCATTGTTCCCTTCTTTATGACATCACTGTGGTGGAATCTCTGTGTGCCTCTGTCTATGACATCACAGTGGTGGCAATACCCGTGTTCCCTACTCTATGACAACATAGTGGTGGCAGACCCATTGTCCCCTTCCTTATGACATCACAGTGGTGGAATTCTTGTATTCCTCAGTCTATGACAACCCAGTAGTGGCAGTCACAGTGTTCCCTTCTCTATGACTTCACAGTAGTGGTAGCACCAGTGTTCCCCTGATTTGACATCACAGTGGGGGTAACCCCTGTGCTCCCCTCTCTGTGACAACACAGTTATGCAGCCCATTGTTCCCTTCTATATGACATCACAGTGGTGGAATCCCTCTCTTCCTCTGTCTATGACATCACAGTGGTGGCAAGCCTGTGTTCCCCTCTGTATGACAACACAGTGGTGGCAGCCCCATTGTTCCCTTCTTTATGACATCACAGTGGTGGAATCCCTGTGTTCCTCTGTCTATGACATCACAGTGGATGCAACCCCTGTGTTCCCCTCTCTATGACAACACAGTGGTGGCAGCCCCATTGCTCTCTTCTTTATGACATCACAGTGGTGGAATCCCTGAGTTCCTCTGTCTATGACATCACAGTGGTGGAATCCCTGTGTTCCCCTCTCTATGACAGCACAGTGGTGGCAGACTCATTGTCCCCTTCTTTATGACATGACTGTGGTGGAATCCTTGTATTCCTGTCTATGAATCATAGTAGTGGCAGTCCCACTGTTCCGCTCTCTCTGAGTTCACCAGTGTTCCTCTGATTTGACATCACAGTGGTGGAATCCCTGTCCTCCTCTGCCTATGACGTCACAGTAGTGGTAACCCCTGTGCTCCCCTCTCTATGACAATACAGTTATGGCAGCCCCATTGTTCCCTTCTTTATGACATCACAGTGGTGGAATCCCTCTCTTCCTCTGTCTATGACATCACAGTGGTGGAACCCCTGTGTTCCCCTCTCTAAGACTGCACTGTGGTGTTAGCCATATTGTTTCCTTCTTTATTAAATCACAGTGGTGGAATCTCTGTCTTCCTCTGTCTATGACATCACAATGGTGGCAACCCCTGTGTTCTCTTCTTTATCACAGCAGAGTGGTGGCAGCCCCATTGTTCTCTTCTTTATGACATCACAGTCCAGGAATCCATGTGTTCCCCTCTCTATGACAACCCAGTAACGGCAGGCACACTGTTCCCCTCTCTATGAATTGACAATAGTGGTAGGACCAGCATTCCCCTTAATTTGACACCACCGTGGTTGAATCCCTGTCTTCCTCTGTCTATGACATCACAGTGGTGGCAACCCCTGAGTTCCCCTCTGTATGACAACACAGTGGTGGCCACCGCATTGTTCCCTTCTTTATGACATCACTGTGGTGGAATTTCTGTGTGCCTCTGCCTATGACATCACAGTGGTGGCAACCAATGTGTTCCCTACTCTATGACAACACAGTGGTGGCGGACCCATTGTCCCCTTCTTTATGACATCACAGTGGTGGAATTCATGTATTCCTCAGTCTATGACATTCCAGTAGTGGCACTCACACTGTTCCCCTCTCTATGAGTCCACAGTAGTGGTAGCACCAGTGTTCCCCTGATTTGACATCACAGTGGTGGCAATCCCTGTGTTCCCCTCTCTATGACTAGACAGTGATGGCAGCCCCATTGTTCCCTTCTTTATGACATCACAGTGATGGAGTCCCTGGGTTCTCCTGTCTTTGACAACACAGAGACGGCAGCCATCCTGTTCCCCTCTCTATGACTTCACAGTAGTAGTCGCACCAGCATTCCGCTAAATTTTTAATCACAGTGGTGGAATCCCTGTCTTCCTCTGTCTATGACATCACAGTGGTAGCAACCCGTGTGTTCCCCACTCTATGGCATCACAGTCCTGGAATCCCTCTGTTTTCTTGCCTATGACATCGCAGTGCTGGTAACCCCTGTGTTCCCCTCTCTATGACAACATAGTGGTGGCAGCCCCATTGTTCCCTTCTTTATGACATCACAGTCCTGGAATCCCTGTATTCCTCTGTCTATGACATCCCAGTGATGGCAGCCACACTGTTCCCCTCGCTATGACTTCACAGTAGTGGTAGCACCAGCATTCCCCTTAATTTGACACCACAGTGGTGGAATGCCTGTCTTTCTCTGTCTATGACTTCACAGTGGTGGCAAGCCCTGTGTTCCCCTATCTATGACAACACAGTGGTGGCAGCCCTATTGTTACCTTCTTTCTGACATCACAGTGATGAAATCCCTGTGTTCCCCTGACTAAGAGAACACAGTGATGGCAGCCACACTGTTCCCCTCTCTATGACTCCATAGTAGTGGTAGCACCAGCATTCCCCCAACTTTGACATCACAGTGGTGGAATCTCTGCGTGCCTCTGTCTATGACATCACAGTGGTGGCAACCCATGTGTTCCCTACACTATGACAACACAGTGGTGGCAGACACATTGTTCCCTTCTTTATGACATCACAGTCCTGGAATCCCTGTATTCCTCTGTCTATGACAACCCAGTGATGGCAGCCACACTGTTCCCCTCTCTATGACTTCACCGTAGAGGTAGCACCAGCATTCCCCTTAATTTGACACCACAGTGGTGGAATGCCTGTCTTCCTCTGTCTATGACTTCACAGTGGTGGCAACCACTTGGTTCCCCTCTCTATGACAACACAGTGGTGGCAGCCCCATTGTTCCCTTCTCTAGGACATGACAGTGGTGGAATCCCTGTGTTCCCCTGACTAAGAGAACACAGTGATGGCAGCCACACTGTTCCCCTCTCTATGACTCCATAGTAGTGGTAGCACCAGCATTCCCCTAACTTTGACATCACAGTGTTGGAATCCCTGTGTTCCTCTGTCTATCACATCACAGTGGTGGCAATCTCTGTGTTCCCCTCTCTATGACTACATAGTGATGGCAGCCCCTTTGTTCCCTTCTTTCTGACATCACAGTGATGAAATCCCTGTGTTCTCCTGTCTATGACAACACAGTGACGGCAGCCATAATGTTCCCCTCTCTATGACTTCACAGTAGTTGTCGCACCAGCATTCCGCGAAATTTGAAAACACAGTGGTGGAATCCCTGTGTTCCTCTCTCTATGACATCACAGTGGATGCAACCTCTGTGTTCCCCTCTCTCTATGACAACACAGTGGTGGCAGCCCCATTGTTCCCTTCTTTAGGACATCACTGTGGTGGCAGACCCATTGTCCCCTTCTTTATGACATCCCAGTGGTGGAATCCTTGTATTCCTCAGTCTATGAATCCCAGTAGTGGCAGGCCCACTGTTCCGCTCTCTCTGAGTTCACCAGTGTTTCTCTGATTTGACATCACAGTGGTGGAATCCCTGTCCTCCTCTGCCTATGACGTCACAGTGGTTGCTAACTGCTGTGTTCCCCTCTCTATGACAATACAGTTATGGCAGCCCCATTGTTCCCTTCTTTAAGACATCACAGTGGTGGAATCCCTGTGTTCCTCTGTCTATGACAACACAGTGGTGGCAGACCCATTGTTCCCTTCTTTATGACATCACAGTCCTGGAATCCCTTAGTTCCTCTGTCTATGACAACCCAGTGATGGCAGACACACTGTTCCCCTCTCTATGAATTCACAGTAGTGGTAGCACCAGCATTCCCCTTACTTTGACACCACAGAGGTGGAATCCCTGTCTTCCTCTGTCTGTGACATCACAGTGGTGGCAATCCCTGTTTTCCCCTCTCTATGACTACACAGTGATGGCAGCCCCATTGTTCCCTTCTTTATGACATCACCGTGGTGGAATCCCTGGGTTCTCCTGTCTTTGACAACACAGTGACTGCAACCATACTGTTCCCCTCTCTATGACTTCACAGTAGCAGTCGCACCAGCATTCCGGTCAATTTGAAATCACAGTGGTGGAATCCCTGTCTTCCTCTGTCTATGACATCACAATGGTGGCAACCCCAGTGTTCCCCTCTCTGTTGCAACACTGTGGTTGCAGCCACATTGTTTCCTTCTTTATGACATCACAGTCCTGGAATCCCTGTGTTTTCCTGCCTATGACATCACCGTGGTGGTAACCCCTGTGTTCCCCTCTCTATGACAACACAGTGGTGGCAGCCCGATTGTTCCCTTCTTTATGACATCACAGTCCTGGAATCCTTGTATTCCTCTGTCTATGACAACCCAATGATGGCAGTCACACTGTTCCCCTCTCTATGACTTCACAGTAGTGGTAGCACCAGCATTCCCATTAATTTGACACCACATTGTTGGAATGCCTGTCTTCCTCTGTCTATGACTTCACAGTGGTGGCAACCCCTTGGTTCCCCTCTCTATGACAACACAGTGGTGGCAGCCCCATTGTTCCCTTCTCTATGACATGACAGTGGTGGAATCCCTGTGTTCCCCTGACTAAGAGAACACAGTGATGGCAGCCACACCGTTCCCCTCTCTATGACTCCATAGTAGTGGTAGTACCAGCATTCCCCTAACTTTGACATCACAGTGTTGGAATCCCTGTGTTCCTCTGTCTATGACATCACAGGGGTGGCAATCCCTGTGTTCCCCTCTCTATGACAACACAGTGATGGCAGCCCCATTGTTCCCTTCTTTCTGACATCACAGTGATGAAATCCCTGTATTCTCCTGTCTATGACAACACAGTGATGGCAGCCATAATGTTCCCCTCTCTATGACTTCACAGTAGTAGTCGCACCAGCATTCCGCTAAATTTGAAATCACAGTGGTGGAATCCCTGTCTTCCTCTGTCTATGACATCACAGTGGTGGCAACCCCTGTGTTCCCCTCTCTATGACAACACAGTGGTGGCAGACCCATTGTCCCCTTCTTTCTGACATCCCAGTGGTGGAATCCTTGTATTCCTCAGTCTATGAATCCCAGTAGTGGCAGTCCCACAGTTCCGCTCTCTCTGAGTTCACAGTAGTGGTAGCACCAGTGTTCCCCTGATTTGACATCACAGTGGTGGAATCCCTGTCCTCCTCTGCCTATGACATCACAGTGCTGGTAAGCCCTGTGCTCTCCTCTCTATGACAATACAGTTATGGCAGCCCCATTGTTCCCTTCTTTATGACATCACCGTGGTGGAATCCCTGTCTTCCTCTGTCTATGACATCACAGTGGTGGCAACCCCTTGGTTCCCCTCTCTATGACAACACAGTGGTGGCAGCCCCATTGTTCCCTTCTTTATGACATCACAGTCCTGGAATCCCTGAGTTCCTCTGTCTATGACAACCCAGTGATGGCAGCCACACTGTTCCCCTCTCTATGACTTCACAGTAGTGGTAGCACCAGCATTCCCCTAACTTTGACATGACAGTGGTGGAATGCCTGTCTTCCTCTGTCTATGACATCACAGTGGCGGCAACCCCTGTGTTCTCCTCTTTTTCAGAGCAGAGTGGTGGCAGCCCCATTCTTCCCTTCTTTATGAAATTCCAGTCCTGGAAACCATGTGTTACCCTGTCTACGACAACCCAGTAATGGCAGGCACACTGTTCCCCTCTCTATGAATGGACAATACTGGAAGGACCGGCATTCCCCTTAATCTGACACCACCGGGGTGGAATCCCAGTCTTCCTCTGTCTATGCCATCACAGTAGTGGCAACCCCTGTGCTCCCCTCTCTATGACAATACAGTTATGGCAGCCCCATTGTTCCCTTCTTTATGACATCACAGTGGTGGAATACCTATGTTCACCTGCTTATTATAGCACAGAGATGGCAGCCACACTGTTCCGCTCTCTGTGACTTCACAGTAGTGGTAGGACCAGCATTCCCCTAAATTTGACATCACAGTGGTGGAATCCCTGTGTTCTTCTGTCTATGACATCACCGTGGTGGCAACCCCTTGGTTCCCCTCTCTATGACAACACAGTGGTGGCAGCCCCATTGTTCCCTTCTTTATGACATCACAGTCCTG
>JANEHK010000501.1:0-23938 GCA_025960845.1 Tachycineta bicolor | reverse complement strand
GGGCTGGGCAGCAGCTGGGGCGGGCTAGGGTGGGTTCGGGGCATGGTCCATGGGGAGCCAGGGGACTGGTGGGCATTCAGGATGGCCAGAAGACTCCGTGGGGGGTTCAGGGTGGCCGGGAGTGGGGGGGTCAGGGGTCCAAAAGTATCCGGGAGGGCTGATCTTGTTCTCTGCTCCCAGCTCTCCCTGCTGATGCTGTCTATGTTCCTGGTCCGGAACCTGGACTCCCGCTACGAGAAGCTGCTGCGGGGGTTCTGAGGGGGCCAGGGTGGTGTGGGAGGAAGCCTGGAGGGCTTTGTCGTTCAATAAAAGCCGTTGGGAAGCAGCGGAACCGAGGCGGTTCCGAGTGGAACTGAGACGGGACCGGGAGGGCCCCGCGTGGAGCAGTGCGGGTCACGCCCCTTTCCTTGTGGCCACGCCCCCGTCCTCTGGGCGGGAACGGCTCGCGCGAGGCTCCGCCCCTTTCCTCAGCCGTGAGGCGATTTCCGCGCCCCCCCCCCCACCCCCCACCCCAGGCTCCCCCTCGGTCCCACGACGCTGCCGGGACCACCGAAAACCCCCGGCCGGCCTCGGCTGTGCCCCGGGGCAGCAGCGACACCGGAGCACCCCCGAACACGATGGCTGCAGAGGGTCCCTGCGGCCCTGGCGCCGTCATCCCCCTGCCAGGTGCGGGAACCATGAGGGAGGAGGGCGGGAGGGGGAGGCGCCGGGCCCCTCCATAACCCATGTCCCCCCCTCAGCCCCTGCCGAGAGCGGCTGCTCGGACGAGTTTGCCCTGGACTGCACCTTCACTGCCTGCGACCCTGAGCAAACAGGTAGCCAAACTCCCTGGGGCCGTAGTGGCCGCAGCCAAACTCCCCCGGGATGGTCACCACCGTCCCTGACCACTCCATCCGCCCCAGGGATGGTGCAGCCGCAGCGGGTAGTAGACTATGTGGCAGCAATGACAGGGCACAGCGGGCACGATGGGCAGCTGCAGGCACTGCGGCGGGCGCTGGACCCTGCGGCCGCAGGCACGGCGCTGGACTGGAGCCGGTTCCGCACCGCCATGGGCGCCTGGATTGCGGCGTGCCGACAGGACGGGTCAGCGCCGAGAGATGGGGCAGCGCCCGGGGCCGCCTGGATCGGTCAGCGGTGCTGACCCGTGGCTCCGTTCACACAGGGCTGAGGAGCAGGACGTGGTGACTGGTGACGCTGGACCGGTGCCGGCGGGTGGGTATTGGTGCAAGGAAGAGGGAGTTGGGGTGGCCCCAGTGGGGACGCAAACAGCCTGCTGCGTCCCATCCCACAGAGGACAACGGACGTGCGTCCCCAGCAGCTGCCCAGCTCCAGGGTGACAACACGGACATCACCACCCCGTAAGTGCCCGCTGCAGCGACACCTTGCCATCCCTGGACGTGCTCCCAGGAGCAGCCCAGGACCAGCGGGACTCCCCGGCAGTGCCGAGGCCGCTGGGCTGCGGAGCCGTGCCCGGCAACTGGCAGCCCAGAACGCCAAACTGCAGCGAGATGCTGAGCTGGCCGAGGAGCTCAACGCCCGCCTGGCCGAGGAGATTGCGCAGCTCCAGGCACAGATGCGAAGGTGCTTCCGAGGGTCTCCCGGGCATGGGGTCTGGATCAGTGTCCTGGGAATACTGAAACACCATTTGCCCCCGGCAGCAGCCGGCAGGCGCTGGAGCAGGCCAGGGTGTCCATCGAGGAACTGGACGACACAAAGGCCGCGGTGAAGCGGCTGGAGGAGGAGAACACCGAGCTTCGGAGGCAGGCACGGCACGTGGTGAGAGGCTAACCTGAGATGCCGCATCGTGTCGCATGTGGTTTCCCATGGTGTCCCCTCACGGCCATGCCCTCCCCCAGGAGAAGGAACAGCGCAATCTGTGTTCCCAGGCCGAGGGTCTACAGGAGGAGGTGAGCCTGGCACCGGGGTCTGCCCCAGTGAGGCAGTGCCGCGGGGAACCCCAGCCCTGTTTCACCCCCGGCAGAACCAACGGCTCCTCACCGAGGGCCAGGGACTGCGGGAGCAGATCCAGGCGCAGGCGGTCCGGATGGCCAGCCTGGAGGTGAGCGGTGGCCGCGGTGGGCGGCGCTGGGGGCTGTGTAACACAGTGACAAGGAGTGCCCATCCCCATCTCTCTGCCTAGGCCCAGCTCTGTCGTGGCACTGCGCTGCTCTCTGCCCGGGATGCAGCTCTGGCCCAGGTGAGCGCTGCCCAGTGACACTGCCATCACCTCAGCTGTCACCAGGGCCACCCCCAGCCCTCTCCCATGGTCCCTCATGTACAGGCCCTGTCCCACAGGCAGGGCAGCGGGCGCAGGAGCTAACAGCAGCACTGGAGGAGTACGAGCGGGTGGTGCAGGTACGGCACGTCTGGCCTCGGTGTGAGCCCAGACGGCAGCCACGGAGCTCCTGGGCCGCAGCCAAGCCCCACGGTGGCCGCTCTCTATGTGGGGGTCATGGGCAGAGGGTGACCATCTCCTTCTCCCCCCAGGAATTGCGTCTGGAGACGACACGGCTGCGGCAGCAGCTGGGCCAGATGCGGGACGCCTGGGCAATGTACAGGGGGACACGTGGCCAAGGGGACATCCTCGGGACACTCTGGAGTCCTCATCTCGGCATCCTCACCCTCCTCTCCCCTCCCACAGGCGCCCGTGGTGCCCGCGCAGCCAGCTGGACATCCAGGCCGCAGCAACGGCGAGCCAGGTAAGGGTGGGGTCAGGGGAGACCCTGCAGGGTTCCCTCAGCCACTGACACAGAGATTCTGCCTAGGGGTCAGGGGACAAGGAGGAGGACACAGGCACGGCGCTGTCAGGAGAAGGTGGCCTGGCGGGGAACAGTGAGGAGGCGACCGAGGCAGTGGTCCCAGAGGTACCGTTGTCACCGTGTGCAAAGTTGTCACCGTGGACACCGCTGTCACCGTGGGCTCTGGCGCTGCTGGCGCTGCTGGCCCTGCTCTACCTCCTGCCCCGGCAGTGGCCCCAGCCCCAGCTGCGCTACGGAAGCCCCCCGCCCCTCTAAAACCCCCAGTAAATACCAGTTGAGCACTGCTGTGTCCACCCCATTCCGTACCACTTCCCTCGAAACGCTCGTCCCAGTGTGCCCAGTTCCTCCCAGAGCAGGGTCAGAGTCAGGGTGTCAACATCAGCTTTATGGGTACTGCAGGGGGCCCCTTCATCTCTCCACGGCTCCAGGAGATCCCGGTGTAGCCCCCAGGGGCTTCCAGCAGGGAACTGGGGGGGTCCCCATTTCTCACCAGTGGCTCAGGCCAGCCTAAACAGAGATAGAGAGAGAGGACTTGATGCCCCAGGGGCTTCCTCGGCCCCCCCTCAGGACACTCCCGGTGATCCCAGTATCCAGGAGCCCTCCCGGTACCTGTGTCTGTCCCCAGGTACCGCTCGGCCACTCAGGTCCCGTCCTGCTCCGATGCCGTGGGTCCCTGTGAGGGCTGGGGGGGCTGAGGGGAGTGACCTCCCAGTGCTCCCCAGTGCTCCCAGTGTCCTCAGTCCTCCCAGTGAGCCCAAGAGAGCCAGCACCCACAGTGTCCCCAGTGTCCCCAACACACACAGCACCTCCCGTGCCCCCCGTGCTCCCACCACCCCCTGTGCCCCCAGGAATGCCATCCCCTCCAGTGTCCCCTGTGCCCTTCGGTGCCCCCAAGATCCCCACCTGGGCACAGGGTCTCCTCCACACCACCCAGGCCGCCACCACCAGGCCCAGGGCCCCCCCAACTCCCCCCAGAAGCACCAGCCCGTGTCCAGCAGGGCTGGGGGGTCCCTGCCTGGCCCCCGAGGTCCCCTCGTGCCGCACTGCTGGGCTGGTCAGCGCCGAGCCTGGGGGGAGACGGGGGTCAGCAACTGCCCTGGGGGAGTTACAGGGATCTCTCAGGGGTCCCGGGGGGTACCTGGGTGGCAGCGCAAGCGGGCGCAGCCAGGGAAGTGGGGGGGTCTCCCTTGCAGCCCCCTCAGGTGCTGCGCCAGGGTCTCCAGTAGCTGCGACACGTTCGCCGTCTCCAGCCGGACACAGCCCTGGGGGTCCTGGGGGGATGTCACAGGGGCCCCCCCAGGGGACCCCAGACCCCTTCTGAACCACCCTGGGCAGAAATGCGCCAGAGCTTCTGTACCCCCCAAGAGCCCCAGAGTAACCCTGGACACCTCAGGGAACCTCCAGACTCCTGTGGGGTCCCCAAAGCCCCCCAAGAGCCCCAGAGTAACCCTGGACACCTCAGGGAACCCCCAGACTCCTGCGGGGTCCCCAGAGCCCCTCAGGCCCCCAGACTCACCTTGGCCTCCCCAGGAACACCCCATAACTGCCCAGCCAGAGCCCTCCAATTCCCCCCCTTCCAGGATCCCCAAGCCCCCTCGGAGCCCACCCAGGGACCCCCACCCACCTGGATGTGACACTCGGCCACGAAGTGGAGCTGGGCAAGGAGGGTCCTGAGCAGGGGGGCCAAATCCTTCCCTGCCACCCCCAACATTCGCTGCAGAGCCAGCGCCCCGAAGTGAAGCCCCCAGAGATCAGAGCAGGCACTGTCCTGGGGCAGGGGAAGGGGGAGTTTGGGATTTGGGGGAACACGGGTCAGGGGTCAGAGGTGTCAGGGAATGCAGGAAGAGGGGAGGATCCGGGGAACACACCTCAGATTTGGGGGGGGTCGTGCTCACCTGCTCCAAGTTGCTGGGCATCGCCACGGGGTAATCAAGGAGCAGCCAGGGGGTCTGTGGGAGGGGTCAGGGGGTCCCCAAAAACAGCCCAGAGGGCTGAGGGGGGCGCTCAGGGGGTCCCCAACAACCCTTTTGGGGGCGAAGGGGTGCAGTCAGGGGGTTTTCAGGACCCCAGGGTGAGGCCTTCCCTGGGGAACGAGGGAGTTCAGGGACTGGGGGGGTGGTCACAGGGGAATTCTTTGGGTCTCAGGGGGATCCAGGAGATCCCGAGAGGATCCCGGCGGTCGAGGGGGGTGGATACCGGGGTGCGCGGGACGGGCTCCTGGGGGCAGGGGTCTCACCAGGTTGTTCAGGTGGGCGCTGAAGGTGCTGCTGACGGGGTTAAAGGCGAAGGAGCAGCAGCCGCTGGGGGTGGGCACAGCCAGGACGAGCAGGAGCGGCACCTGGGCGGGCACGGGGGGGGGGGGGCGCGGGGCGTCCCAGGGGGCTCTCACGGAGGTCCCAGAGGGGCGCAGGTCAAATTGCGAGGGGAGGGGGCTTCCCCACTTACCAGAGCAGAGCTGGGTGGGGGCGAGTCCATGGCGGTGCCGAGCTGGGGGTGGCGCACGGGAACGCGCGAGCGCTCCCGGAGCCACCCCCGGGACCCCCCCGGGACCCCTCGGGCCGCGGCGGAGCCGCCGCCGAAAGCGAAAGCGGGACCGAGCCGGGAGAGGGGCCCAGGAAACCCGAGGGGGCAGCGGGACGTCCTGAGCCTCCCCCTCCCTCCCCGCGGAGCCCCGGCCGCCGCTGCCTCACCCCGGGGACTCCCTCCCGAGTCCCACGGGGGCTGCGGCGCTCGGGGCCCCCCGCCCGGCCCCGCAGAGCTTTGGGTGCGGCTGCCCCGAGCGAGGGAGGGGGCCCGGGCGTCCGGGCACGTGCGGGGGCGGGGCACCCCCAAAATATCCCCCCCATTCCAGCCCGAGACCCCCCCCCCCCCCCCCAAACAGAGACAGGACAGCGGCTGCGCCTCCGGGAGCGGTTTATTGGGGTGGGGGTCGCGGGGCTGGGGGCACTGCGGGAGGTGTGAAACCCCCGCAGATTTGGGGGTACTGGGGGCGTCTCAGGGACCACCCCCTGGCAGCCAAAGGCAGCGGGGGCGGGTGCAGCGCAGCTCCAGCTCCCGCTCGGCGCCGGCGGGCGGGTCCTGCCCCGGAGCCCCCAGGAGTCCCGCCGGGACCCCCCAAACGCGGGAGACGCTCACGGCAGAGGCCCAGTCGCAGTCCTGGGTGGGCGGACACAAGAGGGGACAGCTGGGGTGATGGCGCCCCTCACCCCGAATCCCCAGGACAGCAGCCGTGCCATGCCTTGGGACCCCCAAAACGTCACAGCGATCCGCCCAGTGTCACCGCCCACCGCCTCATGTCCCCACGTTCTCTCTCCCCCCTCACCGTTTCCCCCACTGCCCCGCCACTCACCGCGCCCCCTCCGCAGAGCCAGAGCCCGTCCGGGTGCTGTCGCGCCAGGTGAGATCCCGACCGCCCGGAATTCCCGGGAAGCACCGTCAGGGCAGCCCCCGGGAGCCCCGCGGCCACCAGAGCCTGGGGACACAGGGGAAAGGGGACTGTCACCGAGGAGGGGGCCTGTGCTGAGGGAAGGGGACATGGGAAATGCGGAGGGTTTCGGGGGGGACGGGACACATGAGGGACCCTGGGGGATACATGGGAACTCCCGGGGGTCGTGGGGGGGGGGGGGGGTTTAAGGTGGGGGTTTTAGGGGCGGCCCATGGGGAGATCCCCGGGGTCCCGGTGGGTTGCACGGCGGCGCGGGCACAGGGGGGCCACCCGGGGGTTGCTGGGGCGTCGCAGGTGTGACCCGGGGGGGCAGCGGGGGGGTCCCGCGGTTCCGCACCTTCCGTAGCCGCTGTGCGGGACCGAGGCCGCCAGGGGGCGCCACTACCACGATACAGTTTCCGAGCGCGAGCGCCGGGGGGAGGAGCTGCAGCGCGAGGGGGCGTTGCCAGCCCCAGGCCACGCCCAGCACTCCGAGAGGCCGTCGCGTGACCAGGGCCCGCCCCCCGGGCACCTCCTGCGGCAGAATTCATCACGCCCATTCAGAGGCCACGCCCACTCACCGAACACCCGCTTTTCTGCCCCGCCCCACCGGCTCACGCCCCGCCCTCGCCCGGCCCCACCCCTTTAGCCACGGCCACCTGCACGGCCCCGCCCGCGCGCTCCACGTGCGCCGCCCAGCGCAGCAGCGCCCTCCGCAAGCTCCCGTCGGTGTCGCCGTTGTCGCCGTCCTTGGGGGTCCCGTGTCCACCCTCCAGCGCCGCCGACGCCCCCCGCAACACCCGTGCCCGCGACGCCCCCGGCAGCCGCCCCCACCTGTGGGAGTCGGGGGCGTTGGGGACCGATCCTCCCCTCTCCGAGGGGTCCCATCGTTGGGGACACTCCTGGAAGGGCCAGCCCCCCACCCCGGTCACTCACCTCGCGGCAGCCCCACGGGCAGCGGCCACGGCCTGAGCCAGCTCGGGATCACCGGGATCATCCGTGGTCACCACTGGGCTGAGACAGGGACAGGAGACAGGGAGTCAAAGGGCGTCTCTGTGGGAGGGACACCTGGGGGCACCGGGACCCCTTGGAGAGAAAGAATCAGGGTCCTGAGGGAGACACAGGACCCTCTGGGAGGACAGGAGGGGGCTGAGAGCACCCAGGGGTGAAGAAGGGGGTGCTGGAGCTGTTGAACCGAGGTGCCAGTAGAGTCCTGGTCTCAGAGTTCTTCTCCTGGGACCCCCTAATTTGGGGTCTCCATCCTGGGGAGGGGTACCTGAGCAGTTCATCCACCTTGGGGGGCTGTTCCCAGGGGGGGCACCCGAACTCTCGCAGCGCCTGGAGGGAGTGCGGGGGGAGGCAGAGCCCGTCTGCAACAGCACAGGACGCCCCCACCCTGGGGCAGACCCCCAGGCCCTGCCTCACGCCCCTCTAAACCACACAGGACCCACGCCAGGAGAACTCCACGTCCGTCCAGCTTCTCCAGGGCTGCCCCAAACCCCTCCACACCCCTCCCAAGCCACCCAGAAATCCCACCAGAGCCCCCTTGGGAGCCCCCACCTCATCCAGGTCAGTGTCCGTGGCCTCCCCAGTGCAGCCCCCGCTGGGGTCCAGCAGGTCCAGGGCATTGAGCCACACCAGCCCCTGGGGCAGCCTGGAGAGGGGTCAGTGCTCAGTGCCCAGCGGTCACTGCCGGGCTCAGGGGTCAGGGGGCCTGATGGTCACCTGTCCGCCGTGTCCAAGGCCACAGTGATGTCCTGGGCCCAGACGGCGGCAGCGGTGGTTTGGGGCAGTGCCGAGGCCACGGCCACAGCCTCGGTGGGGCCACGCACGGGCAGCAGCACCAGCAGTGGCCCCGGGGTCTGGCGGGGCAGGGGACACTCAGAGGGTCCCCGAAAGGCACCCCTGGGCAGCCCCCACCCCAGCTCGCCCAGGGGCACCCACCGGCTCCCGCAGGCAGCGCGAGGTCGGGGCCACCCCCGAGATCAGCGTGGGGGGGTAGAAACGATGCTCTCCCTTTGGCAGCGGTGGCAGTGGAGCCTGGAAAACCTGGGTGGAAAAAATCAGGGGTCACAACGAGTGGGGAACCGCAAAGTGCTACCTGGGGCGTCCCAAAACTGCCCCCAGGGGACCCCCAAATGCCCCCACAGCTGGTCTCAATATCCAGGAACCCACACCTGCCCTCCCAGGGAACCCTGATGTCCAGGAACCCCCAAATTTTCCCCCACGAGACGCCTCAAACTCTCCCCCAGGTGACTCCAGTGTCCAGGAACTCTCAGACTTGACCCCACCATATGGAAACCCCCAAACGTCACATCCACCTCCCCACCTTGCCAACCCCTTTGTGTCGTCCCAATGTCCCCATGGCCACCCCAGCCCTGGCTCCCTTGGTGTATCCCCTCACCTGAGCTCCCTCCTCCTGTGCCTCCTGCACCACCTGCTCAGGTGGCCGGATCCCAGGGGGCAGCGGCCCCACCTCCGTTTTGGGGTCCATGGGGTCCCCGAGCCGCAGCCCCCTGAGCCGGGCCTGGAGCCGCCGCTCCAGCGCTGCTACCACCGTGTCCTGAGCCAGCACCACGCACCCCCCACACGGGAACTGGGGACACCAGGAGGGGCATCAGGGCAGCCTGGAACACTCCAGGGACTCCTCTGAAAAACGCACAGCACCCTCCCCCCCCCGAAAAAACCCCAAAAACCCCCTTGAAAAAAACCCCCAACCCCCCCCCCCCAAAAAAAAAGAAAACAAACCTGAGAAACCCTTAACCCCCCCAAAACTCCTGAAACCTCCCCTCCGAAAAACCTCCCCAAAGGCCCCCCGAGAGCCCCCAGGCCCCACCAGCGCCGGGGGGGTGGCGGCGGTGGCAGCGATGGCGGCGGCCGCGCTGTCCAGGTCGGCCGAGTCGAGGACGATGACGACGACACGGCCGCCCCGGGGAGCCCCCAGGCGCGGCCCCCGGCACGGAGACCCCCACGCCAGGGCCTGCAGCTCCTCCTGGAGAACAGGGGACAGGCTGTGGGGACACGCCCAGGGACCCCCAAATTGGGGGAGGGACGGGGAGGGGGAGCAC
The DNA here is from genome assembly GCA_025960845.1 of Tachycineta bicolor. Taxonomy (NCBI): domain Eukaryota; kingdom Metazoa; phylum Chordata; class Aves; order Passeriformes; family Hirundinidae; genus Tachycineta; species Tachycineta bicolor. The sequence goes on along the minus strand of JANEHK010000501.1, from coordinate 14,687 downwards.
CAGGCCCCCCCTGTTGTCACCTCCCATTGCTGTGAGGTCGCTGTACCTGGGGGGCTCCGAGGAAGGTGACAGAGGTGATCTCCGGGTGGGCACGCAGGGCTCGGCACAGCCCTGGGGGTCCCACCAGGACGTTGAGGACGCCGGGGGGCAGCGCCGCCCCCTCCTCACTGAGCTCCCCCAGCAGCAGCAGCGGCAGAGCCACAGCCGGGGGGGACAGGACCAGAGCTCTGTTCCCTGTGGGGACACCCCAAAACGGCTGGGACACCCCACAGGGACATCGGGGAGCCCCCCACACCCAGATCCACCTTTGTCCCCCTTGTCGAGCTCCCCCTTGCCCCCTGCATCGCCAGCTGCCCCCGGCTGTCCCCCCACTCCACTCACCCATGGCCAGGAGCGGCCCCAGTTTCCAGAGCAATGCCGGCAGCGAGCAGGGACCCCCCAGGACCACGGCCACCACCCCTGGGGGGACAGGCCGCAGGTCAGAGGACACGGGGAGGGCACAGGGGACAGCGTGGGGACAAGGGACACTCACCCACGGGGGTCCAGCCCTCCAGGCCAGGGAAGCCGAGCTGGGCCCCCGCTGCGGGCACCTGGAGCAGCCGCAGCGCCAGGTCCAGGTCGGCTCCAAGGGTCCGGCAGAGCGGCCGCCCCCCGGTCAGGGCCAGCAGGGCCCCCATCGTCCCCCTGCGGTCACCGTCCAGTGTGGCAGCCAGCCTGGCAGGCACCGGGGACACAGGGGGTCAGGGGAGGGGGACAACAGGGGGACACTGAGGGGACATCAAGGATGGGGGGGACACGGGGAGGGCACAGGGCGAGCTCAGAAGGGTTTTGGTCACCTGAGGTCACACTGCTACAGGAGACAGAGGGAAATGGGACAGGTCAAAGGTCACCTGAGGGTTGCAGAGAAGGTCACCAGCGGTCACAGGGTCACTCACCGGGTCAGGCACTGCCCTCGCTGGGGCCCCCCCAGGCCCACCCAGGCCTTGGCTGCTGCTGCCGCTGCCGCCACCGCCACGGCCAGGTCCGAGCTGTCCCCCGCGGGCACCGCTGCCACCGTCCGGCCTGGTGACAGACGGCGTGACAGGGGCTGGCCACTGACTGCCGTGCTGACCACAAACCCCGATGCCAACTCCATGACCCTCCCCTTATCCCTGACCCCAATTCCTGACCCCTGACCCCTGGCCATAGTCCTGATTTGGACCAGTGACCTCAAATCTGTGACCTTGACCCTTAATCCCTGTCCCCTCCCCGTACCGGTGGTGGCCTCCTGGCACTCCAGGCTCATCCTTCCCGGTGGCTTCAGCCACGATCCGTCCACGAAGTGTCCGAGGCTGCGGCCGTGGGACTCCAGCCATGCCTGGGGGGGTTGGGGACACCCCTGGGACCCCGCCGGCCCCAGCAAAGCCCCCCGCCCCCACCCAAAGGATCTTGGGGCCATGGGGGGACTTTGACCCTGACACATCCCAAGCGACCCGGGGCTTCCCCTGTGATCCCTCCAGCTCCAGGAACCCCCCAGGACCCCCCAAGATCCCACTGTGTCCCCAAGGTGTCCTCCAGGACACCCCCATCCTCACGGGACCCCCAAAACCAACCCCAATTCCCCCCCAGCTGCCTCTCCCTGTCCCATTATTTCCCTCGGGGACTCCCCAGACCCCGGCCCAGTTCCCAAGAGCCCCTCAAGACCTCCCCGAGATCCTCAGGGACCCCCCAGAAACTCCAGAGCCCCCCCCAGAACCTCCAAAGCCCCCCCCAGGACCCCCAGGGCCCACCCAGCGGGAAGCCCAAATCCCCCCTCACCTCTCCCGGGTTGATCCCGCCGGGGATCGGCCCCTCCTCCATCGTGGCGAAGATTTTGGGGACCGGGGGAGCCCCGAGGACCGCCAGAGCCGCCATCGCCGCCGAGGGGCCACCGAGACGGGGCGGGGTTGGACGGAGCGGCCCCCGAGCACCACCGAGACGGGGCCGAAGCGGCCAGAGCGTCCCCTCGTAGCCATGGAGACGGGGCCCGGCGGGAGCGGAAGTGAGGGAGCGGAAAGAGGCGGCGGCCGCGGTGAGGGCAGCCCAGGGGGTCCGGGGGATTCCGGAGGGGGTTCGGGGGTCCCGAGGGGTTCCCAGGGAGGGTCGCCGAGGCCTCGGTCCATCCCGGGCCTCGAGCGGGGCTCTTCGGCCCCGGATCCTCCCCCATGCCGCTCGCTCAGGCCATGGCGGACCCCTCGCTGCTCTCGGCCGAGCTGGAGGCGGACGACGAGGAGGAGGCGGCGCTGCGGCGGCTCCTGCTGCAGGTGGGTCCCGGGAGGGGGTCCCGGTCGCGGTTCCGGTGCTGATCCCGGTCCCGGTTCAGCCGCTCCCCCTCATTCCCGCAGGTGAGCCCGGACCGGGAGGAGACCCCGCGCCCCGGCCCCGCTCGCGCCGTCACCCCGCAGCCGGGTAAGGGGTCCTTCCGGGGATTTTGGGGAGGGCTCGGGGGGTCCCCGCCGCCCCATGACCCCCCCGACCCCGTGTCCCCCCCGCCAGGGCTGTGCGTGAAGACCCGCGCGGGAGAGGACAAAGTGTTCGTCAACGTTTGTCACTCGCCCGAGGTTCCGCCGCCCCCTCCCGTGTCCCCCCCGGGTCTCCAGAGGCTCCTGCGTGAGCCCCCCGGCCCCGACGGCGGCTTCCGGATCCCGATGAGCCTCGGGGAGCCGCACGCCGAGCTCGACCGAGGTCAGAGACCCCCCGAGCCCTCCCTGTCCCGAGCACCCCCGCGACCGCCGAATTCTCCCTGAGTCTCCTCAAATCCCGCAGCGGGCCGGGGCTGCACCGCCTACGACGTGGTGGTGAATTCGGGCTTTTTCCGGACGCTCCAGGTGAGTGTCAGGATGGGGAAATGCGGGTCTCGGAGGGGTTTTGGGGGTTCTGACCCTTCCGGCCCCCCCAGGCCGATCCTTTGTACCTCGAGTTCTTCCTGACCGTGGCCATGGAGGGGCTGTCGGAGAAGTACGGGGTGGAACTGGAGCTCACTGGTGAGACTGGGGGGCACTGGGAGGACTCACGTGGGGCTGGGGGGGTCCAGACCCCCCATGACCCCCCCCATAACCCCTCCAGGCTGGCGGGTGCTGCGAAATCGCAAATTCCTGGGCTCCCTCTCGGCTCAAAACATCCGGGCCCAGCCCCGGCCCCACATCCAGGAGCTCCCAGGGTGAGTGGGGACCCCCCGAGACACCCCCCACCAAAAACCCCGGGGCCTTCCCAGCCTGACGTGTGCCCCCCCCCCCCCCCAGCCCCCCAGACCCCCCCCAGTTTGTGGTGGTGGCTGAGCCCTCGGCCCAGGACCCGAAGGTGCTGCAGGCCCGGGTCCACCTGCCCCAGCTGGTGAGTGGGGGCAACTGGGCAGAACTGGGAGACGCGGGCGTTGGGTTACGGCGTTCCCCTGATCCCGGGGGGAGGTTGTGGGGCAGTGCGGGAGGTTGGGAGGCTCAGGGGGTGCTGAAGGGGTGGGATGTGGGAGGGGGGGCGGTGGTCCCATTTTCCTGGGAGGACATTGGGGGCACTGGGGGCTGTGGTAGGAGGGGTTCCCACCATCCTGGGCGGGTTAGAGGGACAGCGGGGGGGCTGCCCCTAAACCCCAGAGAGGGGTTGGGGGTGCTGTGGGCGTGTCCTAACCCTGGTCCCGCCCAGGAGGGGGCGGGGTCTCTCTGGCTGGGGCTGAGCGAGGAGCGGCTGCTGCTGGTCCGCCCGCCGCCAGGGGGCGATGCCGCCGGGCAGGGGCCGTGTCCTTCCGCCCGGGAGGGGGCGCTGCTGGAGCTGGGGCTGCCCCTCCCCGCGGACCCCGCGCGGTGCCGCGCGCGCTTCCACCGCCGCTCCAAGGTAACCATGGCGACCGCGGGGACACGCCCCTTTCTAGACGGGGACGCGCCCCCTCGGTGAGCACGCCTTGGCGCCCCCTGCAGGTTCTCACCGTGACGATGCCGCTGCGGGCGTGAGGGACGAGGGACCCCCCCCACGGGACCCCAGAGAGCCTCCAGGGCTGCTCCGGCCCCTCCCCAGGATCGTCCTGGAGCCTTCTGAGCGCTCCAGCCTGGGATCCTTCTGGACTTCCCCTCAGGAACCCACTTCAGGACCTCCGACCTCCTTGGGGCCACACCAGGACGCTCCTGGACCCCCCACCTCAGGATCGTCCTGGGTTTCTCCTTGGGAATCCCCTCAGGATCCTTTGGGGCCTTTCTCAGGTCCTCACCATTCAGAGACCCTCCTCGGGACCCCCTGATCCCCTCCTGGATTCTCTGGGACCCCCTCCGGGACCCTCCTGGCCCTTCTTCCCATCCTCCACATCCCCTCCAGCCCCCCATGCTCCCTTTAGCCCCCCCTCTCCTTTTTTGTACAAAACCCCCCAATAAAAGTTAAACCCAAGCCGTGTCTGTGATTGGCCGAGGCCCCCCCAGGGCGGCTCAGCCCACGCAGGGGAGGATTGAGGGGGATTTAGGGCTGAGCCGGGGCCGGGGGGGCCAGGGGGGACTTCCCAGAGCTTCCCAGGAAGAGGCGAGAGGCCCCAGGAGCCACCGGAGGGGTCAGGGGGCTGTGGGGAGGGAGGGGGGACCCCCCCACCTAACCCCTGGGTGTCCCCCGGGTGCCTCCGAGGGGGGACACAGGTGTCCTGCGGGGGATTCCCAGCGGTCCCTTGGGTCATGGTGCCCTGAGCCGCCATGGAATTCAACAAGGAGGAATTCCGGCGCCAGCTGGGGGCCGGGCTGGGCCGCCTGCACAGGTGAGACCCCAGCTTTGGGGGCACAGGGACATTGGGGGCGGTCCTGGGGGCGTGAGGGGGGTCAGGGCTGAGGGTGTGGGTCGGCACAGGGGCAGGTTCTGGTTTTGTCACCCCTCTGTGCCCAGAGCGAGAGCCTGGGTGGGAATTTGGGGTCAGCTCATTTGGGGGTGGCTTTTGGGGTGTCCTGCACACGCGTGTGTTGTTCCCCCCCCAATCCCACGCGTGTCCGTGCCACGCGTGTCCCTGTCCCTGTCCTCGTCCCCTCCCCGGCGCCGCCGCCACAGAGGATTTAGAGCCTTTAATCTGCTGCCGCCGCCACCGCGGGGGGGACCTGGGGGGACCTGGGGACACGGCAGGGGGAAAAAGGACACGAGGGACACGGGGGGGTGGGACCGGGGTGAGCGGAGCCCCCCGCTGACCCCTCCAGGTTCCTGGAGCGGCGCCAGGATGACCCCGAGAGCCTGGAGCTGAGCTCGGGGGGGGCGACCCCAACGCCGCCGCGTCCCCCCGTGCTGGACTGCACGTTCTGCGGGCTGCCCCGGCGCTACGGCATCGCCATCCTGTGCGGCATCGGCTTCTGCATCAGCTTCGGCATCCGCTGCAACCTGGGCGTGGCCGTGGTCAGCATGGTCAACCCCAGCCACGGACAGGTACGGGGTCAGGACAGGTACGGGGTCAGCGAGGTCAACCCTGCCCATGAACAGGGGACACGTGGGGTTAATGGGGTCCAGGAATGGCGCCTGGGCAGGAACGGGGACAGGTGTGGGGTCACTGTGGGGGGCACGGGTGGGGGATGTCTGCGGGACAACAGCCACAGACAGGTGTGGGGGACACACCCCTGTCCAGGGTGTGTCTGGGGCGTGTGTCCCCACCCCATTGACCCCTCCCCGCCCTCCCCCAGCACGCCCAGTTCAGCTGGGACCCCGAGACGGTGGGGATGATCCACGGCTCCTTCTTCTGGGGCTACATTGTCACCCAGATCCCCGGCGGCTTCATCGCGCAGAAATTCGCCGCAAACAGGTCGGTGGTGGTCCTGAACGGGTGGGAGGTGCCCCTGAAGGCAGGGGTGGCCCCGAGGGGGTGGCTGTCACCTCCGTGTCCCGCGCGCAGGGTGTTCGGGCTGGCCATCGTGTCCACCTCGGTGCTGAACATGCTGATCCCGTCGGCCGCGCGCACCCACGTCGGCTGCGTCATCGCCGTGCGCGTCATGCAGGGCCTGGTCGAGGTCAGGCCGGTTTGGGGGGTGCTTTCGGGTGTTTCCGGGTGTTGAGGGAGATTACCTGCAGAGCTGGGGTTTCTGGGGGTGGCTTGGAGCGGTTTGGGGGGTTTTGCTGTTTAGCCAGTGGGGTTGGGCTGTGGCCACGCTCCCACCGGCCAGGGCGTGGTTGGGGGGTGGGTGTGTGGACCGCGTGGACGTGGCCCGAGCAGACCCTGCTCCTTCCCGCAGGGTGTGACCTACCCCGCCTGTCACGGCATCTGGAGCAAGTGGGCGCCGCCGCTGGAGCGGAGCCGCCTGGCCACCACGGCCTTCTGCGGTACCGGGGGCTCGGGGGGCCGCCGGGGGGGACTGCGGGGCCTCGGGGGATGTGGATGCCTCCCCCCGCCCAGTGAGCGGGCTCTGACGGGGTGGGGGCTGCACGGGGGGTCCAGGGGTGTCCCGGGGTGTCACCGCCGTCCCCCGGCAGGCTCGTACGCGGGGGCGGTGGTGGCCATGCCGCTGGCCGGGGTCCTGGTGCAGTACACGGGCTGGAGCTCGGTGTTCTACGTCTATGGTGAGACCCTGGAACCCCCGACCCCCGCCAGAACCCTCCAGTGCCCCGTCCCAGTGCCCCCAGTGACCCCAGTGCCCCCCCAGGCAGTTTCGGGGTGTTCTGGTACCTCTTCTGGGTGCTGGTGTCCTACGAGAGCCCCGCACAGCACCCCACCATCTCCCCTGAGGAGCGCAAATACATCGAGGAGAGCATCGGCGAGAGCGTGGGCAGCAACCCGCTGCTGGTCAGACTGGGAGTGCTGGGACGGCACTGGGAGCACTGGGGGGGCGCTGGTGGGGTCACTGGTGGGGATCGCTGGGGGTCACCAGCCATCGGGAGGAGGTCACAGGGGGCCAAGGGTCATTGGGGGTCGCAGAAGGGTCACTGGGGCCACTAAAAGGTCACTGTGGCCGCCACAGCTGGGGCCACCAAGGCCACGAGCAAGGTCCGGGTGCTGCTTCCCATAGGAATTGGGGCCGGACCCAGGCTGGGAGCGGCGTGGGGGTCACTCCTGCTGGTCGGCTGGTCACTGGTCACTCCTTGTCCGCAGCTGGCCACGCCCTGGCGCCACTTCTTCACCTCCATGCCCGTCTATGCCATCATCGTGGCCAACTTCTGCCGCAGCTGGACCTTCTACCTGCTGCTCATCAGTCAGCCCGCCTACTTCGAGGAGGTCTTCGGCTTCGAGATCAGCAAGGTCGGGCCCCAAAAACCCCACAAAACACCGCAAAAATCCCCGCAAAAAAATCCACCAACACCACCCCCCAAAACCTTCTCCCCAAACTCCGCCACAATTCCCAAAGCCCCCCAACCCCCGTGCAGGTGGGGATGCTGTCGGCGCTGCCGCACCTGGTGATGACCATCGTGGTGCCCATCGGCGGCCAGATCGCCGATTTCCTGCGCTCCCGCGGGATCATGTCCACCACCAACGTCCGCAAGATGATGAACTGCGGTGGTCAGTGCGGGGCGCGGGGGCACGGCGGGGGCACGGCGGGGGCACGGCGGGTGACGGCGTCCCCCCGCAGGGTTCGGCATGGAGGCCACGCTGCTGCTGGTCGTGGGCTACTCGCACTCGAGGGCCGTGGCCATCTCCTTCCTGGTGCTGGCCGTGGGCTTCAGCGGCTTCGCCATCTCTGGTGGGGACAGGGGACAGCGGGGGGGGGGGGGGGGGGGGGGGACATGTGTGACACCCCCGACACCCCCCGGCAGGGTTCAACGTGAACCACCTGGACATCGCTCCGCGCTACGCCAGCGTCCTCATGGGGCTGTCCAACGGCGTGGGGACGCTGTCCGGCATGGTGTGTCCCCTCATCGTGGGGGCTCTCACACGCCACAAGGTGCAGGGGGAACAGGGGGGAAGAGGGGGGCAGCAGGAGACAGGGAGGGACAGAGGGACACCGGGGGACAGAGGGATATGGGGGGATAGAGGGACATGGGGAGGGACAGAGGGACACGAGAGGACAGAGGGACATTGGGAAGGACAGAGGGACATTGGGAGGGACAGAGGGACATGGGGAGGGACAGGGACACGAGAGGACAGAGGGACATTGGGAGGGACAGAGGGACATGGGGAGGGACAGAGGGACACGAGAGGACAGAGGGACATGGGGGGACAGTGGGTCATGGGGGAATAGTGGGACATTGGGAGGGACAGAGGGACATGAGTGGGGCAGTGGGACATGCGGGGAAAAGTGGGACATTGGGAGGGACAGAGGGACACGAGAGGACAGAGGGACATGGAGGGGGACAGTGGGACATGGGGAGGGACAGAAGGACATGAGTGGGGCAGTGGGACACGGGGGGGACAGAGGGACATTGGGAGGGACAGAGGGACACGGGGGGGACAGTGGCACCGGGGGTGACACACGAGTTTTGGGGGTCGCACTGCCCCCTGTCACTCACTCTGTGCTTGGCCCCGCCCACTTGCTTCGGCCCCGCGTTGCCCCGCCCCTTATTTTCCCGCCCTTCCCTCGGCCACGCCCTCTCATTCCCCCGCTCTCTCCACTGGCCGCGCCCCTTTCCCATTCTCCCGTTCACGCCCCCTGGGCCCCGCGCGCTCCCCGCGCTGATTGGCCGGCGCGGGGCGGCGGCGGGCGCTGATTGGCGCAGACGCGCGAGGAGTGGCAGTGGGTGTTCCTGATCGCCGCGCTCGTGCACTACGCGGGCGTGGCTTTCTACGGCGCCTTCGCCTCGGGGGAGCCGCAGCCGTGGGCGGAGCCGCCGCGGGAGGAGGCGGAGCCGCTGGCGCCGGGCGGCCTGGGCAGCGACGAGGAGGAGGAGGAGGAAGGCGAGGAAGGAGGAATCGGCGCGGGGGGACCCCCGGGAGGACCCCCCGCGAGCTACGGGGCCACCGGCACCACCCCGGCCCCCGGGACCCCTCAGGGGTGACGCTGGACGCCCGCTGGGATGTGCTCCAAAGAACCGCATTCCCCCCAAGGGAAGCCCCGAGACCTCCGGGGTCCCACCGGGGAGCCCCGGCCCCCCTTCCGTGCCCCCCGAGACCCCCGAAAGCCGAGCCCCCCCCTCCGCTGTACATATATAAATACAAGGAGCGGCCACTGGAGCGTGCGGACTGCTGTACTGGGGGCACTGGGAGGGACTGGGAGAGCAGCTGTGAGGTACTGGGGGGCACTGGAGGCGGTTCTGCAGGAGTTTTCCGGCCCGGGCCCCCCCTTCCAATTCCGCCCTCAATGGCTTCCTCCGGTGCGGCTTCGTGCCCTTTTTGCGTCATGACGTCACTTCCGCCCCTGCCGTGGCCCCCGCCGCCGGAAGCGTCGACCGCGCGGCGCGCGGTGGGCGGGGCCTCTTTGACGAGCGGGCGGCGGCCATGGCGGAGCCGCGGGTGCGGCGCGGGGGAACCTGGGGGCGCTTCGGGGGTTCCGGGGGTCCCGGGAGAGCTCCGGAGGGTTTTGGGAAGGGGCTGAGCACTAAGGGAGCTGCGGGGGACGGCGGGGGGGCGGCGGGAGGCGCGCGGGGCGCGGCCACGTGGAGGCCCCGCGGTGCGGCCTAACCCCGGTAAGGCCCCGCCGCGGCGAGCCCTCACCCGGCGCTCCCGGTGCCGCAGGTTCTGGTGATCGACGGCCGCGGGCACCTCCTGGGCCGGCTGGCGGCGATCGTGGCCAAGCAGGTGCTGCTGGGTGAGTGCGGGTCCCCTTGCCGGGACCGCCGGGCCCCCGCGCCGTGATGAGCCCTCTCGGCTGTCGAGTTTGGCGACAATGAGAGCCGCCAGCATGCACTACCAGCTGAGCGCGGGGGCTTCGGCGGCGGGGAGCGGGGGAACGGGGGGAAGGACCGGGCTCTGACCAGCGCTGTCCCCAGGCCGCCGCGTGGTCGTGGTTCGCTGCGAGGGCATCAACATCTCCGGGAACTTCTACCGCAACAAGCGTGAGTGCGGGACCCCGGCTGTGGGGAGACATCCTCGGTGTGGGGGGAGATCCCGGGTTTTGGGGAGAGATGCCGGGTGGTGGAGAAGCTGTGGGAAGTTTTCAGAAGGTTGTGGGTTCTCCGTGCACCCCCGGACCCTCCTTTTTGGGGGGGATTTGCCTTTTCCCATCCCAGCAAAGCCCCCGACGATTCCCCGAACTCCTTTTCTGAGCGGTTCCACTCCGTTTTTCCCCGCCCCAGTGAAGTTCCTGGCGTTCCTGAGGAAAAGGATGAACACCAACCCCTCCCGGGGCCCGTTCCACTTCCGAGCCCCCAGCAGGATCTTCTGGCGTACGGTCCGAGGTGAGCGGGGACCCCCCGAGCCCTCCCCGAAAGATCCCTGGGATTTGCCCTGATCCCAGTGTTTTTACCCCAAACCCAGGGATGCTGCCCCACAAGACCAAGCGGGGCCAGGCGGCCCTGGAGCGGCTCAAGGTGTTCGATGGGATCCCTCCGCCCTACGACAAGGTGGGAGCCCCCAAACGCAGCCCTAAAATTCCCAAATTTCCCCAAAATCTCTCCCCCAAACCCTGGTGTCTATGATGTCACCTTTACCTACATTGTTTGAGTTTTCCTGAGAAAAACCTCAAATCCTGAGATGCCAGAGACCCCAGGAACCCACCCCAAAATCCCTGGGGGACCCTGAAAGACCCCCAAATCCCCCAATTTTCCAGCGCAAGCGGATGGTGGTGCCGGCAGCCCTCAAAATCATCCGGCTCAAACCCACGCGCAAGGTGAGCTGGGGGGGGCTGCCTGGGGTTTTAGGGTGGTTTTATGGGATTTGGGTGGGTTTTACAGTATTTTAGGGGAGAGTTAATGGAGTCTTTAAGGGTTTTATGGGATTTCTCCTGCACTTTACAGTATTTGGGCAGGGATTTGGGGGAATTTTATGGTATTTTAGGGGTGTTTGGGGCGGTTTTATGGGATTTGGGAGGGTCTCATGGGCTTTGGGGCCCCCCTGAGCTCCCGGTGCCCCCCAGTTTGCCGTGCTGGGCCGGCTGGCGCACGAGGTGGGCTGGAAGTACCGGGACGTGACGGAGGCGCTGGAGGAGAAGAGGAAGGAGAAGGCGAAGCTCCGGTACAACAAAAAGAGGAAGATGATGGTGAGGAAAATGGGGAAAACATCCCCAAATACCTCAGGATGCCAGGAGAGGACCCCAAAACAGGGAAGGTCCAAAGCTGGGCAGGGAAAACCCCAGGATTCAGGTGTGGGACTCTGAAAAATGGGGTGGGAAAGCTCTAAAACCAGGGGGGGAGACCTCAAATCCTGTGAGAATTCAATGGGGAGGTGCTGGGAGGGAATTGGGGACCTCTCGATCGCTGCTTTTTTCCCTGTTTTTCCCTGATTTCCCTGTTTTCTCCCGTTCAGAGCCTGCGCCGCCGGGCCGAACGCAATGCCGAGAAGAAAGCGGCGCCGTTCACTGCGGTGCTGCGGCAGCACGGGGTGCTGCTGTAATAAATCCAAACTGGGACGGACTGGGAGCGTGCCTGGCTCTTACTGGGACGGACGGGGAATGACCGGGTCAGGTTTGGGGGAGATTTTGGAGCTTTTATTGAGCCACAAGCAGGTGACACCCGAGCTGCCATGGTCAGCCCGGGGTCACTCAGGGGGTCACTGGTCACTCCAGGGGTCCCACCGAGGGTCCCACCCCCACCTGTGCCCGAGCCTCATCCAGCAGCCGCGCGATGATCTCGCTCTCGGCCAGCGGCATCTCCGGGCTCTCGGTCAGTCCTGGGGGGCACGGGGGGGTCAGCACCCCCAGATACCCCCCAAAGCCCGAGGTCACCCTGGAACTCTAGGATTTCACCCAAACCCCGGGGTTTCACCCCAAAGCCCGCGCGTCCCTCACCCTGCAGCAGGCACTCCCGCACGTGCTGTGCCTCGTAGCGCAGCCCGGTGCTGTGGGGGAAGTTGAGGGGCTCGGCCGGGGGGGGCAGCGGGAAGCGCTCCCGGTGCCCCCCCCAGAGCAGCTCCGTGGGGCAGTTCATGTGGCTGGGGAGCTGTGGGGGGCACAACGGGGGGGTCAGGGACACCCCGGCCCCGAAAACAAACCCCAAACCCAAAAACACCCGGTTTGTACCAGGAAAAAAACCCTTAAAAGGCACATCCCCCCTAAAAAAATACACTAACAACCTAAGAACCCCCCCAGAAATAAAAAAAATGCCCCAAAGAAGACCCAAACCCCAAAATACACTTGACAAAAAAAATAAATCCTGAAAAACCTTAAACAGTAAAACAAACCCAAAGCCCTCAAAACAATACAACCTCCCCTAAAAATAAATAAAACCAAACCCCAAAATAAGCCCCGCCCCCCCCCCCAAAACATCAGAGTTTTCCCTGCCCAAATCTGGGATTTTTAACCCCGAGGCAGTGTTTTGTTCTTTTCCCCATTTTTGGGGTGGCCCCCGGTTCTTGGGGTCACCTGGGCACAGCCCTTGGGCCCCCCCAGGGCCGCTCCCCCCGGCAGCTCCGCGGCCATGGAGAAGGTGAGCGCGGCCAGGCCCCGCCCGGGGAACTCGAGCGTCACCGCCACCGACTCGTCCACGCCTGGGAAACGGGGAGAAACCGGGGGGAAACGGGGAAGAAATGGGGGGAACGGGAAAAAAGCGAGGGGAACAATGGGGGGGAAAGTGGGCGAAGGGGGAATGGGGGAAAATGAAACAAATGAGACAGGAGGGGAAGAAAAGTGGGGAAAATAGTGATCCCAGTCCCTCTCAGTGCCCCCCAATCTCCTCCCAGAGCCCCCCCGTCCCTCCCAGCTCCTCCCAGTGCCCCCCAATCTCCTCCCAGAGCCCCCCAGTTCCCCCCATCCCCTCCCAGTGTCCCCCAATCCCCTCCCAGTGCCCTCCAATCCCATCCCAGTGCACCCCAATCGCCTCCTAATGCCCCCCAATCCCTCCCAGCTCCTCCCAGTGCCCCCCAATCCCATCCCTCTGCCCCCCAATCCCATCCCAGTCCCTCTCAGCCCCTCCCAGTGCTCCCCAATCTCCTCCCAGAGCCCCCCAGTCCCTCCAATCCCATCCCAGTGCCCCCCAATCCCATCCCAGTGCACCCCAATCCCCTCCCAGTGTCCCCCAATCCCCTCCCAGTGCCCCCCAATTGCTCCCAGCTCCTCCCAGTGTCCCCCAATCCTCTCCCACTGCCCCCCAGTCCCATCCCAGTCCCTCTCCGCCCCTCCCAGTGCCCCCAGCCCGTACCGGTGGGGTGCAGCACGCCGTGGGCCCGCAGGGCGGTGGGGGGCTCGCCGCCCCCCAGCAGGGCCAGCGCCATCTGCAGCCCGTAGCCCCCCAGGTCCAGCAGCACCCCCCCGCCCAGCCCCGGCTCGCGCAGCCGCGGGACCCCCCCCAGGTTAAAGCCGAGCTCCCCCCGCAGCACCAGGGGGGTCCCCAGAGCCCCCCCCGGCCGCCAGAGAGCGCAGGCGACGCCAGGCCGGGAAAAAACGGGTCCAGAAGCCCTGCGGGAGAGGGAGACGGGATTGGGGAAACTGGGGGGGACTGGGAATGCTGGGGGGGACTGGGAATGGGGAAAAATGGGCAGACTGGGGGGACTGGGGGTCTGGGAATGCTGGGGGGACCGGGATTGGGGGAAACTGGGGGACTGGGAATGGAGGAAATTGGGAGCACTGGGAACGGGAGCAGCAGCATACTGGGATGACAGGGACTGGGCGCGCTGGGAATTGGGCACTGGGAGCACTGGGAGCGCTGGGGCCGGGTCACACGGCCATCACCTCCATCAGGAACACGCCGCACTCCCGGGCCGTCGCCACGAGCTGCGCGACCTCGCGGGCCCCGAGCGCCATCGGCTTCTCCATCAGCACGGCGCGGCCCCGGCGCAGGAACAGCAGCCCCGTGGGCAGGTGCGCGGGGTTCACCACGCCCACGTACACCACGTCTGCGGGGACACCCCCAAAAAAACCCCATCAGAAAACACCAAATCCCCCCAGCCCCAAAAACCCCATCAGGGAGCGCCAAAAATAACCAGGAACCCCCCAAAATAGCCCCAAAAGTCCCTCGGGACACCCCCAAACCCCTGAGGGATCCCCAAACCCTTGTGGGGTCTCACCCAGGTCGGGGTCCTCGGCCAGCTCCTCGTAAGATCCGTACGCTCGGGGCACCCCAAAGCGCCGGGCAAAGGCCTGGGCGCGCCCCAAATCCCGGGCGGCCACGGCCGCCACCTGCGGGGACACAGCCGGGGGTCGCGGCCACCCCGGAATGCCGGGGACGCCCCAAAATCCCCGCCCGGATTCAGGGGCTCGAGGGGCAGGGGGGAATATCCCGATATTAGGGACGCCAGGTCTACCCAGGCAACGGGATCACGCGACGGGGACGGGACACGCCCAGGTTTTTTGGGGACACACCCAGGTTTGAGGTAGGGGGGGGTGCTCCCAGGGATTTTTGGGGACTCCCAGGTTTCGGGGGGGCTCCCCGGGGTTTCGGGGGTCCCCTCCCTCCCTCCCTCCGTCCCCCGCGGTGTCACCGTGTGCTCCGTGGGGGGCAGGGTCTTGAGGGCCAGCACGAAGTCGTGGCTGATGGCCCCGGCCGAGCAGATGCCCCAGCGGGTGGGGCCGGGGGGCGGCCCCGGCTCGGCTTTGGGGGGCTCCGGGGCGGGGCAGGGCTCCGGTTCTCTCTCCGTGTCCCGCTCCATGTCCCGATCCATGTCCCAATCCCGGTCCCGGTCCGTGCCCGCGCTTGCCGGGGCACGAACGGGGCCGCGCCCGCCCCACCCCCAGGCGTGGGAAGCTCCCGCGCCCCTCCCCCCACCCACGCAC
>JANEHK010000500.1:10879-24108 GCA_025960845.1 Tachycineta bicolor | reverse complement strand
TTTCTGCAGGCCATTTGTCTTCCCCCCATTCCTGGTTTCCTCCTGCCTTTGGGAAGTTGAGGTTTAAATCTCTTTTATTACTTTCTAGAGTCTCATCAAGTGGTGTTCCCAGCATATTTCTCCTAGACCTTGATATGATGAAGAAGGAGGGTCGTATAACTCCTAAGGTACGGGTTCCTTCCCACTTTTGAGGTAATTCACTCTATGCTCATTGCCCATAAATTAAACATATTCTATCAGGGGCTTTCCATTTATTATGTGGGGTTTTTTTCTGGTTGCTCGCAGTAGGATTTTTGGTCTTTTATATACTGGTAGGGGTTAGCTCCAGGACTTTTATGCCAGCACAAATCAGTTTGATTATTCCACTCACAATTCATTTCCTTTGTTATTCCCCAATACCCAGTAAAAGTTTTTGGTTGCCAGTTTTTGTTATTTGGTTTTATTATCAGAAATAACTTCTAAAGTAGATATACAAGGAGTATATCCTACTACTTCATTATATTTCCTTCCTTCTCAAGTCATACAAACTTTTCCAATTACTTGATGACTCAAAATACATCCTTCAGGTCATTTTAATGTCTTGGTAATTTGAGTAAGATTCCATTTTAAAAATTGTTCTGGAGCTAGACTCTCACCTCTCCACAGCCATCGTTCAGCCATTTTATGTCCCCCACAGATTCAGCATTTGGATACTCCTAATTCTGTAGCAATTTCTTGCATCAAATATACAAAAAGGTTCTTAGTTGAGGCTGTCAAATCCCAGTCCCTATAATGCTGTTTTTCTTATTCATACAGTTTATCTAGTTCCTTTAATTCTTTCCCTATGGCCTTTTTACATATTTCTTTTGTTTGGTTTGGTTTTTCTTCTTTTTTTCTTTAGTGCTGTACCTCCTATACCTATACTTGGATCACTCCCATTCTCATCTTTCTCAAAACAAACAACAAAAAAATCATATCGAGGACAGATTTGATCACTGTAAGGATAAGGAGCTCGTCCATTAAATAATAAATTTTTCCCTACCCAATCCATTTTTATATTTTTAACACAAACATCTATAAAATTGCTGTGATCGTAGCAGGCAGCACTAACATGTGGATGTGCCATGAAAACAAATTCCATCTTGCCCTTGACCCACATGGAGTGATGGCATTTATTACAGGGATCAACATTATTGGGACTTTGGTTTTGCATAGATTGTTCTCTCATTGCCCACTCTTTTGCTGCTTGTTTTATTATTGTTTGTTCCTGCATTGCTCATTCCCTTCTCTCATGGACTCTGTCCAGAGTGGCTCCATAGTTTTGGCCAGTTGCCAAGGGCATCACGACAAACACAATGATAATAATCCTTAGGAGTTTTGACTTTCTACCATCCTCAAGGCCCTTTGGGCTGCAGCCAAGGGCCAAGATGTCAGGATTCTTGGCAGCAAAGTTTATATCCTGGGATCTAGTCACTGGTGCATTTGGTCTCACTGGTACCCTTGGCCTCATGCTTGTTTCAAGTATGGCACAGATTACTCACAGTTCTTGCAGCACTGCCCTCTCTCTCTCTCTCTCTTTCTCTGGTTTAGTCAGCTACTTCCTCTTTTAGTCTAAATCACCAAAGCTCTGGAGATGTGCCAACCACAAAAAATATTTGCTTTTTCACTACTTCAGTTAACAACTTGATTTGTTGGTCACTTTTTTTCTCTGGTGTCAGGGACAGTTATTAAGTCTTCATCGCCACCAATAGGCACATTCGTAATGCCAGTTCATGTAAGAAATGTGTCTACACCGCGGCACACAAATTCCTTCTCCACAGGAACTGTTAATTGTGATACAGTGGTCTATAATACTATGAATTGTTTGCTCTCTTATCCTCTCAAAAGCTAATATAGTAAAAACTCATTGGTCTAAATTTTCTATTAATCGAACCACTGCTCAAATGGTTCCATCTTCATATCTCAAAGGTGTTCCAAAAAAATCACTGAAAAGTCTTTTTAAAGTTAACTGTTCACGCTTGCAAACTAAGAAAGTTAAACAAATCAATTAAAGAAATTAAGTCAATTAAGTTAAACAAGTCTCTCTCTTCTGCTCTTGTTACTCTCCACGACAAATTAAGGCAAAGCCTACAAGTAACGCAAACCCATGGGCGACACTCTAAGCCATGCTTAGTGGACTCCCAGTGTGTTACTTGTTCTTGGACTCTTTTAGTAACAGGTGTTTCCAGTCTCCTTTTCTGGAATTGTCGTTCCTCAATGAAATCTGTTAGTGTTAGTCACTGAGGGCCTCTTGAAAGATTTTCAATTGGTTCAGGCTGTTCCCATTGATCAAGGAAGTGTCTGATCCCTTCCCATTGGCATTGTTCTGCCTCCAAACTCAATGGAGTTGCTGTTGACAGCCAATCCAGAATGCTTAATTTTTCTAATCAATTAAAGTTAATTGCAATTACAAACCACAAACCTCTAATCGTTAACTATCAAAAGAGTTTTATAACCTGAACAGGTTAAGCAAGACTTTTAATCTTTTTCTGTTTTTTCTGGGAATCCTACTATATCCACATCTTACTTTTATTATCCTTTGTTGTTCCTGCAGTGTTCTCAAAGCCACTAATCGTTCCATGTGATACGATAAATAAATAAATGCTCTTTATACTTGATCTTCTATTATAAATGTATCAATGTTGATCTGTGCTAAAACCCAATTGTGCATTCTAAAGTCTCGCTCTACTCTACTAAAACATCATATACAATTAATCATAAAAGCTGCATCTCTTTGGTCCCAAGGTACAGTTGTTCTGTGCCAATGTCTTTGTCTCAGCCACTTCATGGTCACGGCTTTACACCGCTCACACTGATGACCGTGTTTGCAGCAACCTTGCTGAAACATGGAAACTTCTCTCTGCGGGATGGCAGCTTCTGACCTTTCTGCACTAAGGATATCTTGAATATCCTGGGGCTGGGTTATTCTTTCAATATGTGGGTGGCACACCAAATGCATTGCACCATTACGAGAAATCGACAGCCAAAAACGATTTTCCATATGAGCTATATCCTCTGGGCACCAAATACTCTCTTCAGCCATGTTGTGGATTAATTACAGTTTTACTTTAAACTGTGTTTTGAACCTCAGTAAAAAAGTTTAATCAAATTTAAGCCTTTTTAAATTTTACTTTCAGGTCTCCTGGTGTCTAAATAATTTTCCAATCTTTATTTGGTATAGATCGTTTTACCCTTGAAGCATGAGTCTAGCCTTTTTCTGCCGTTTGAACTGTGGTTTTGTCAGGGAGAATCCATTGTCCCTCTTTTAGAGTTGCTCCTAGGTTTTTCATGGCTTCTACTTCTGCTAAAGAAAAGTATGGTGTTTGATTTTGCGTTCCTGCTTCCTGAAGTCATAATTACATTGCTGGTTTCCCTCAGGGAAGCTTTCTTAGCTTTATTGTCAGCCAAATTGTTTCTTCTTGTTTTAATGTTTCTCCCCCTCTGGTGGCCTTTCACATGAACCACTATCTTTTTTTTTTTGACTCTTCAAAGCTTTAAGAATTGGAATTATCAATCCTTGGTGCACTAATCCTTTTCTTTGAATGTATATAAGTTTCCTTTGCTCCAAATTTTTCTAAATGTGTGCACCACCCCAAAGGCATATTTTGAGTTGGTGTATATGGTCCCTTCTCGATCCTTTAATAACAGCAACCCACAGAATAATGCATAGAGTTCACAGGCTTGTGCTGACCGGGACGGGCTAAGGGGACCAGATTCTTTTACTTCCAGTTTTTCTCCACGAATTATGGCATACCTAGATTTCCTTCTTCCATCTACCACTCGGGATGATACATCTATAAATAATTTTTCTCCTGTTTTTAATTATTGTTCTCTTTAATCTGGGTATATTTTTGTTTGTAACTCTATGACCTCTGTGCAATCCTGTATTATTGATGTATTAATCATGTATTAAATCAAGATAGCCTCATATTTTAATATTCTGCTACCAGTTAACCATTTTTCAGCCTTTTTAGCAAGGTTTTCCCTAATATTGTGGGGGATGTACACTTCCAGTTGTGCCCCAAAGTTTATTTTTCGGGCTTCTTCTACTAACACAGCAGTGACTACCAGAACTTGCAGGCATGTTGGCCCACCCTTACTATCAGGATCCAATCATTTGAAATAATATCCTACTGGCTTTTGGCTTCCTGCCTAACCTTGAGTTAATACTTCATGAGCCCTTTGATCAACTGTATTAACAATTAATTGAAAAGGCTTGTCTAAATTGGGAAGACTCAGTACAGGAGCTTGCAGTAGGGCTTCTTCAACTTGCTCAAAATTTCCCTGATCCCTTTCAGTCCATTTCAAGTGATTGGTAGTTAATTTCTCATAGAGGAATTTTAGGTTTCTACTAAACCCTTCTATCTCTTGCCTACAATAACTCAAAAGACTCAAAAACTGCTCTATTTCTCTTTTAGACTTTGGGGGTCCCATGTTCAATATTCCTGGAACCCTTTCAGGGTCTAGCTATTTTTTTTGCTTACTAATCCAATGACCTAAACACTGCACTTCTGACTCTACAGACTGCAATATTGACTTTGATATCTTCAGCCCATTTTCTCCCAGAAAATTTAGAAGCTTAATAGCACCCTTTCTAGTTTCCTCTTCAGTTTCTCTTCCTACTAACAAATCATCTACATACTGTAGCAGCTTAATTCCTTTGGGTAACTCAAAGGACTTCCAAAGATTTTCTAACGCTCTCCCAAAAAGATCTGGTGCCTCTGTAAAACCTTGCGGTAGCACCGTTCACCTTAATTGCTCTCTCCTACCTGTATCTGTGTCCTCCTACTCAAAGGCAATCCCTACTGCCCCCATCCAGAGGGCAAGTTCAAAAGGCATCCTTTAAATCCACAACACTGTACCAAATGTAATTAGGAGGTATCTGGCTTAGCTACTCCTGGAAAGCGGGTAATGGTTCTTTGATTTACCGCTCTGAGATCCTGCACTAGTCGGTAGCTACCATCAGGCTTCTTTACCGGCAGGATGGGGGTATTATGTGGTGACACACAGGACTCCAACACCCCCTGATGTACTGAATTCTCAACTCCCGGTTTCAATCCCTTCCGACCTTCCAGTGATATCGGATATTGTTTTACTCGAGTGGGGATTTCTGGGTTCTGTATTTCAACGCTAAAGGGCTGAATGTTTAATTTTCCTACTTCACCAGTATACCACACAGTGTCGCTAATCTCAAAATTATCTTCTTTGGTTAAAAAATAGATTTTAATTTTTCCTTCACAGGGTGTTATTTTAATCCTAAAGGCTATTATTAAGGCCCTTCCTTATAAAATATTATCAGCCTCTGGTATTAATTCCAAATCATTCAGTCCAAAATTTTATATCTGTTTCAATCTGCACATTTTTAAATACAGAAACCTGAAAAACTTCTCCTTTAACCGCAATTCCTGGGACATGTTCACGACTTGCTTCACATCCTTGTGGTAGTTTTCTTAACTGTGGACTTAGTAGCTTCTGTGTCCGCCAAAAAATGTGATTTCTTCCTTTTGAGGACCTATTTTCACTTTTATCAAGGGCTCTTCTAGGTGTTCAGTCCTCATTAAATAGAGCTCCTGACCCCCCTAGCATACTTGAAACATTTTCTCATCTTGCTGCCTCTTTCTACAAAATTTTTGTAGATGTCCCTTTTTGTGTCAGTAAAAACAAGTGTGTCCAGTACCCCTGGAACTAGGACAAGAAGTTTGTAAGTGTCCTTTCTGGTGACAGGAAAAAAACGTGGGTCTCGTATCCCCAGAGGTGGGACCTGCCTTTTTCTGTTGTTTGTTCTTTCCTGAGCGCTTCTCTGTATTCATGGTTGTCTGTGTTTCCTTGACTGCTGCCATTAGAATCTGTGGTTTTGTCTTTTGCCTCTCCTCATCTCTTCTCACATACACTTTCTGTGCTTCTCTTAACAATTCCTGAAGCCCCCTATCCTGCCAATTTTCTACTTTTTCCAGCTTCTTCCAGATGTGTCCCCAGGCCTTAGCTACAAATTGTGTTTTTAAAAGGACCTGTCCTGCTGCAGTATCAGGGTCTGCCTGTGTCTTTCATTCTGATTATTCCAACCTGCATCTTGCATAGGCCATTTCTGATCTCCCTGGTCTGGCCCCTGACATTCTCTATCCCAAACCCTCATTCCTGAATGTCTAATCATTTCCCTTTCTTGCATGGTAAACAAGATTCCTAAGATAGACTGCAGTTCCACCCAGGTGTATATATTCGGCCCCAAGAACTGATCTAATCTCTCTGCCACTCCAATAGGATCCTCTAGCAGCCTGCCCATCTCCTTCTTAAACTCCCTAACATCCTCTGTGTTCAGGGGAGCACTCACATCACCAATAGGTCTCTGTTCTGGGTTTGCCATTGGAACTTTTCTAAGCGGGTATAGTCCATCTTCCATTTTTGCCTCCTCATCCCCATCATCACTTCTCACTGTCCCCCCACCTCTAGTTCTATGTGCTACTGGCTCCTCCTGAATAGGGGGTGTGTTTGCATTTGCAGAAGGACCCTCGGGGGCTTGGGGTTGAACGGGCTGATTAGGTTGCCTATAAGGGGGAGGGAGGTGATCTAATGGATCCTAGGGCTCGTGTCTGTCTTTTTTGGCTGCTTGCCCTCTTGTTTGTAAAGGATAACACAGATGACCTTTGCTTCCCTGCCTTTGAGTGACAAATTCACCCTTTCCCCTGGGAAGCCACAGTGCAGCATTCTTCCTGATTAAAAGGTTCTGATTGCTTTCTTCCTGATTAAAAGGTTCTTTCGAATTCACATACAAGTTCAAAGACTAGCAAATCCAATCTTCAAACAATCCAAACTTCGGCCAATATAATTTATCTTTCCTGATCATTTCCTTTGTCCTTTCAAACATAAAATAATTAATCATTTTCTGCTTACGTTTTCTTCTTCAGGATTCCCATGCATCCCAGTATCGTAACATCATCCCCAGTCAACTGTCCTGAGGGATGCTCCCCTTCTGAGAAACCCCTCACAGTTCCCAGCTATACCAGGCTCTTGTGAATTTCCTTCATAATTCGCAGCTCCTGGGTCTAAGGAGTTACCTTTCCTTGGGCCCATTTTTGGCGACAATAAACCAAGAAAACCCTGGTACCAGGAGAATTTTGGTCTCCCTCACTCACTCCATGGTTCAATCCTCTCACTTATTATTCTGTTGCACTATCTTGTCTTTTGCCAAGAGTTTGCCTCATGACTAATTCCAATCTTTCTCCCAATCTGTCTTCCCTGACTATATCCTTCTGGCCACTTCCCCTTGCAATCCCTCTTAGTCTCGTACTAAAGTTACCAACTATTTTCTTCTGAAAGAAAATGGAACTTGACTCAATTGTTTCCCTCCTTATTCACCTCACCCAGTGATCAGATTGATCCCTTCTCCTCGAGGACCTTCCCCTGGGTTCTCGGGCTGGGACCCTCCCTGCCAGTCCCTCCCAGGGATCCTCACTCATTCTCTCTTTTCACTTCCGTCCTTTCCTGGCTGGTCTTCTCACAGAGAGCCAAAAACGCGGTACTGGGAGGTTCACACTCACTTCAGGGGTCTGGGATACCAGCCCCTATTTTAGATACTCTACATACCCACAAACATACAGCTGCCCGCCTGCCCAACTCCGTGCACCTTACAAAGTCCATTTCCACACACAGTTCTTGTGCAGAAGACGTTTTACAGGACCTTTACTTTTAGCTGGCATTCCAACAGCAGCCTTTGGGTGTGCCTCCTTTTGCTAGCTTCCTTTGCCTATGCATTATCATAATTGGAACTCCTTCTTCTGAGAGAGCCTGGTCTAACCTCGTGACCACCTAAAAAGAGCAGGTGGGGAGCTGCTTCCCGTGACTAACCGTCCTTCCCCAGGATGGAGTTCCAAGGTATCAGCACCAAATTGTTATATATGAAGCTCTATATGTCCAACTTAATAAGCAACAAAGTTGAATTTAGCAGCAATGCAATTTTATTTAAGTAGCATTTGATAATCAAGCATATACAAAAATCAGTCAGTGATTAATTAAGGATAAGTAATGTTCTGATAAAGCATAAGCAAAAATGACCAGGGTACAGAGAGAGGTTTCTCACCCTAGCTCACGTACAAAACAAAGTAATCCAACTTAAACTTCTATACTGTATGCTAATATATATTAATTAATATTTCTTGTAAATCTCCTATTTTCAATTTGTAAAATCTATGTCACTATACTACATAGCACATGCTCCACTTGCTGTTAGGGGGTCTTTTTTGCTTTTTGGTGGTCTTCTTCAGATGAAGGCTCATCATCTTCCTTGTCTCCTGTGAATAACCTTACTGGTTGTGCGTGCGCTCTAAATTTTGTGTTATATATAACTAAGCTTTATGTTTCAAAAAGTAATTATTTTATGGATCAAACCACCACCCAAACTCCCAGCCTTGGAATAGTCCCAACTTTGTCCATCTCAAGGTCAGTTCTGTCTTAAGACATCCTGTATCCCATCACATCTGCAAAGGCCCCATCTCCCTACCTTTGAGCAGACTGAGCTTTGGCCAATCCAGCTTTGAAACTCTTGCTTATCTCAAACTGCACCCTGTATCTTATTTTTCTTAAGTAGCATCTGCCAAGGGCCCATCTGCTTTGTAATACAAATCACATCTACTTTTTTGTTTACAACTCTATAAAATTTTTCTAAACTATATATATTTCTAAAATATTGCTATAGATACAATTAGCATGAATCATTTTCATTTAGTACACCTTTATAGACTGAGATCAGCAATGTCTGATTGATATTGACCCTCAGCACATCAAATGCAGTCTAAATAGATATGAAAATCAAGACCTTTCACAGCTGATGACAAATCAGACTTTGTCCCCACCCCCTCCCCACCATTTCTCTCATCCAACCCCTGGCATTCCTATGGTTCAGGAGCAGTGTGGCCAGCAGGAGCAGGGCAGTGATTCTTCCCCTGTGCTCAGCACTGGTTGGGCAGCACTTCAAGTGTTGTGTCCAGTTCTGACCCCCCAATATATGAAGGACATGGAGGGACTGGAGTGTGTCCAGAGAAGATCAACAAGGCTGGTGAGGGGTCTGGAACACTAGTCCTGTGAGGAGGGGTCCAAAGTTGGACATGATGATGTCCAAGGTCTTTTCCAACCTGGCTGATTCTGTGATTCTCTGAAACCACCCTTGCAGCAGTTGCAGGATGAGCCCTGGGCCTCCTCTCCAGAAGGTCCAGCAGCCCAGGTCCCTCAGCTTCTCCTCACAGCCCCAAAGCCCATCCTGTCAGTCCTGCACAGCCTCTGCAGCTCCTCCTCCTTGCCCACAACAGGGAGCCCCACATCCAGACACAGCAGCCCAGATGTGCCCCCCTGGCCTGTGGTGCCTCTGGCAAGGGAGCAGCACGAGGCACTGCAGGAGCCTGCAGACAATTCCTGAAGCACTTGGAGGATGATCCTGCTCCCCAAGGGATATTCCCGTGGTGCCGAGAACTCAGGAACAGAAATGGGGAGTGGGACCAAGGAGGAAACGGCAACCAGGGATGGGCTGTTTGCAGGGTAGGGAACAGGGGTGGGCAATGGGAAGGAATTTGTAGCAGGAGGAGTAAAGAAAGCCAAGGTGAAGCAAAAGAAATGCAGAGGGTAGTTTGGGAGTGGCTGCCAAGCAGGTGGCTCTGAGCAACAACATCTGCAGTGGCACAGGAAACTCACAGCTCATGGGAACAAACTTTCTGGATGACTTCAGAGACCACCACAAACCTGAGTGGTTTCCCTGCTGTCCCCCAGCCCTTCCTGGCCCCAGGGGCTGATGGCATTTGTTCTCACTCAGGTTCATCTCCACACACCAACACCATGGGAGTGCTCATGCCTGCTCTGGGCAGTGCAAACAGGGGCTCCTGAGCCAGTGCTGCCGTGTCTGTGCCTGCAAGGATGCGGCACCTGTGTGAGCTGGGGGAGAGGCCAGGGCTGCAGAGGGGGGATGTTGTTGGCAGGTGCATGAGGACGCTCTGGGATGCTGCCCTGGGGTGTCCAGCGCAGTGGGGATGGATCAGCCCCTGCTCTGCTGCTCCTTCCCATCTCCCCCAGGCACCTTGCAGAGCCCCAGCCATGCTGTTTGCCCCCAGCCTGCCCACGGCCACCCTGGGGCTGCTCACGGGGCTTTTCTCTGCTGAGCATTGGCCTGGGCGTGTTCTGGAGAGAGCCTGGGCAAGGAGCCTGGAGCCCCCAGGCCCTGCCCTGAGGCGTCAGCGCTGCCCCAGCAGTGCCCATGGCCTGTCCCTGCTGCAGCCCCGGCACTGCCACCCCCAGCACTGTGCCCGGCCCCGAGAGCACTCAGGCCCTACAGCAACACCAGGGCCAGGAGGGCAGCGGGGCAGGGCCACGGGAGCAGCACTGGCAACACCAAGTGCTGCTGCTCCTGGGCACAGCTGCTGTGCCAGCACTGATCTGCCCCAGCTCTGCACACAGACATTGCTGCTCCAAGTCCAGAGAAGGGAACAAAAGGGGGATCTCTGCAGAAAACTAGGCTGGGAGATCCTTTAATTCCTGTAAAGCCACCAAGAGTGCAGCCCATCACTGGCACAGAGGGGACGTGAAGAGAAACAAAATGTGTAATGGAAGAAGCAATGAGATTTCTATGTTGACATTATTAAGAACAAAATACAAAAAAAGAAAAGTGAAAAAATGAAATCCCAAAATGAAACCAACAGGAAGTATCAAAAGTACTTTTATTACAAGTGATTTGCAGAAATTGCCCAGCAGTTTAATGTTCCTGAAACCATCCAGTCATCAGTCTCCACACTGCAGCCTGAGCCTGGAGCTCCTGGTTCCTCAGGCTGTAGATGAGTGGGTTCAGGGCTGGAGGCACCACTGAGTACAGAACAGACAGGGCCAGATCCAGGGATGGGGAGGAGATGGACGGGGGCTTCAGGTAGGAAAACATGCCAGTGCTGACAAACAGGGAAACCACGGCCAGGTGAGGGAGGCAGGTGGAAAAGGCTTTGTGCCGTCCCTGCTCAGAGGGGATCCTCAACACAGCCCTGAAGATCTGCACATAAGAGAAAACAATGAACACAAAACAACCAAATGCTAAAGAGATGGAGAATACAAGAAACCCAAGTTCCCTGAGGTAGGATTTGGAGCAGGACAGTTTGAGGATCTGTGGGATTTCACAGAAGAACTGGCTCAGGGCATTGCCATGGCACAGGGGCAGGGAAAATGTATTGGCCGTGTGCAGGAGAGCATTGAGAAAGGCACTGGCCCAGGCAGCTGCTGCCATGTGGGCACAAGCTCTGCTGCCCAGGAGGGTCCCGTAGTGCAGGGGTTTGCAGATGGACACGTAGCGGTCGTAGCACATGATGGTCAGGAGGGAATACTCTGATCCAATGAAGAACATAAAGAAAAAGAGCTGTGCAGCACATCCTGTGTAGGAGATGGTCCTGGTGTCCCAGAGGGAATTGTGCATGGCTTTGGGGACAGTGGTGAGGATGGAGCCCAGGTCAGTGAGGGCCAGGTTGAGCAGGAAGAAGAACATGGGCGTGTGCAGGAGGTGGCCGCAGGCTACGGCGCTGATGATGAGGCCGTTGGCCAGGAGGGCAGCCAGGGAGATGCCCAGGAAGAGGCAGAAGTGCAGGAGCTGCAGCTGCCGCGTGTCTGCCAGTGCCAGCAGGAGGAAGTGGCTGATGGAGCTGCTGTTGGACATTTGCTGTGGCTCCACATGGGGACCTGTTCATGGATAAAGGACAGTGACAAGTCAGCAGAGGCTGCTTTGAGCCAAACCTGGGCCATTCCCTGTAGACTGTCCTGCTGTGACTCACCCACCCTTGTTCCTGCTCTGGGAAAACCTTCACCCAGGTCCCTGCCTGAGCTCCAATTGTGCTGTCTGAGTGTGCCAGGAGCAGCCAGGCCTGTGCGTGGGGGCTCTCCAGGAGCCATCCCTGCCCAGCTGCCCTGGGTTTGTGGCCATGTGGCAGAGGGACAAGGCTGGATATTCACGATTTGTCACTGTCATCAGTCCTAATGCAGACAGGCTTGTTCCCATCTGCACTCCCATGTCTGAAGGACATGGATACCAGGGAGGAGGTGTAGGGACGTTTTACTACCCACACATCATTCCTGGTTCTCTAAGGTCAGAAATCCCCAGCATTTCGGCTGCATTCAGAGTTTTCCACTGAGAGATATGAGAGGCAAATTATTCCTGGAGTCTCAGGGAAGGTGAGGGGCTGCATGGGCTTGTCCCCACCTGCCTTGGGTTTTCACCTCTGGCTGCAATCAGAGCACAATCACACTCCCATG
The DNA here is from genome assembly GCA_025960845.1 of Tachycineta bicolor. Taxonomy (NCBI): domain Eukaryota; kingdom Metazoa; phylum Chordata; class Aves; order Passeriformes; family Hirundinidae; genus Tachycineta; species Tachycineta bicolor. The sequence goes on along the minus strand of JANEHK010000500.1, from coordinate 11,829 downwards.
TCACCCTGGGATAAACCAGACCCTGCCCAGAGCAGAGGGATCCCTGAATGTCTCAGCCTCTCCAAAGGTCTCTGGACAAGGGCTCAGCACCCCTTCTGCCAAGGACACTCACGGCTCCCTGGGCAAACCCAACAGCATTTCCTCAGCTCTGGCATCTCTGCACTTCCCCATGGGACACTCAGGGAACTCCCAGAGGCTCTGGCACAGATTTGCAGCCAGGAGGGCAGCTCAGAGCTTGGAAGGACACAGCAAGGAGATCCCTGGGTGTGCCCATGATGGGATCTCAGGGAGGGGGCTCAGCTCATTCCCCTTTCCCATGGGCTGCTTTGCCCACAGCCCCACAGGTGACAGGCAAGCTTGGACACCCCATTCCCATGGACACAGCTGCCTGGCAGCAATCCCAAGGGCAGTGCCTGACTCAGCTGCTGCAAATGCCAGAGCCTCCCTGAGAGGACCCAATGCCAGTGACAAGATCAGGGGAGGGCAGAAAGAAGAGAAGATGTTGTGGTGCAGTGTCTGGGAGGGCAGAGCACAGACAGCCGGGCACTCAGGACAGTGTTCCTTAGCCAGCTGTGCACGGCACCTCCCACACACCAACAGTGCCCTCCTGCCCCCAGCACTGCTCTGTTCAGCCCCCTCTCCTTCCCTGAGCATCTCCCTGTGCCTGGACATTTCCCTGCTGAGAGGAGCCTTGTCCCTGCCAGCGCTCACAGAGCCCATCCCACCCTCTGTGCCCTGGGCCCGGCCCTACAGAAACCTGCCTGTCTGCAGGGCCCTGCCTGGGGCAGGCTCTGTCTGCAGGGGCCAAGGGCAGCTCAGGAGAGCCCTGCTGGGCCCTGCAAAGGTGATGCTGGAGCTGTCCCGGGCTGAGGAGTGGCTGAAGGCCCTTTAGGAGCCTCCCAGCAGAGAGACTGACCACCCAAAGTTACAGTTCTGGAGTCTCTGTAAAT
>JANEHK010000499.1:0-11206 GCA_025960845.1 Tachycineta bicolor | reverse complement strand
TTTCTTTCTTTCTTTCTTTCTTTTTTCTTTCTTCTTTCCTTTTTTTTTTCCCCTCCAGTGAGACTTGGAGGTTTTGCCAGTCTGTGAGGATTAGTCAGCCGCAAAGTTTGTTTGGTTTTGTGTGTGCGCTAAATCAGTCGGTGTTTGTGAATTCTCTCACTGGTGTTTGCAAACCGGAGCATCCTGTGTGGGGAAATGCACAGAGCCGTCCGTGCCAGGACCCCTCTGGGGACAGGGAGCGCAGGGGGCTTCCTGCAGCCCTGGCTGAGGCCACAAGCCCTTGGCTTCTCTCTGGGAGTCCAGCGCACATTTGGGCTATGCAAAAGTGTCACTGGCTTTGGAAGGTGAAGCTTCAGCAGGACACAAGAGCCACCGGTGCTGGGAGAGGGAGACATCCCACCCTGCCGCCTCAGCCCTCGGGAAGGGGCGTTCTGAGGGGATGCCACGGGGCCAGCTGGCTGCTCCATCCCTGTGGGGTGAGGGGGATTGACGCCTTTGGCCCCGGGAGGCTCTCCGGAGCACTGCCCTGATCACCCGAGCGCTTCCTTCTGCCGCGGGAGCTGCACGTGGGGATTAATTAAGTGGTTGCCTAATTGTCCGTGCCAGAGAGCAGCTTTCCCTCAGCGCCGGAGCCGCGGCGCAGCCCGTGTCTCGCGTGGCGATCCCGACAGCTCCGTGTGTCCGTGCCCAGCACAGCCCGGCTGCCAGCCATTGGAGCACATCGGGATTGCTTTCAACGAGGAACTTTTTAATGGAAAAGCAGGAGGGCAGGGGGCTCGCTGGTGGCACGGGGCGGCTGCGGGACTGCGGGGCGCTGGGGAGTGTCTTCTGCTGCCCTCGGGCACCCACATCTCTCGGCCGGCTTCCTGAGGTCTGGGTCGTGGCGGTGCCTCTTTGGTGGCAGCCGAGACCCGGCGGCACCGAGGTCCGAGCAGGGGTGGCCCCAGCCCCGGGGAGCTGTGGGGTTCCGTGGGGTTCTGTGCGCTGCCCTTCCCGGGCACGGCCGCGCAGCCCCTCGCCCGGGGGGCACACGGTGTGGGGGAGAAGGGTTCAGCTCTGTCCTTGCCCTCTCTGTCTCGCCGCTGCTGCTCCAGGGGGCTGCGGTTTCCCGGTGTTCTCCCTCCCCCCGTCCCTCTCTCACCGCCCTCGCGGTGCAACAGCCCCAGCACGGCCAGCACCCGCCCCGTGTCCGGCGGCGGGAGAAGAAAAGGGTCCCTGTTCCCGCTATGCTAATGCGAAAACGCCAGCTCGGCGGGAGCTGCGCCCTTCCCAGCCTCGGGAAATGCCTGCGCACGGAGGAAAGTGGAAAATCCCCGTGTGCCGCCGGCTGGGGCCTCGGCCGGCCGAGGGGAGCCCCCCGCTCACACCCCTGCGCACAGCCCAGGGACCGGGCTGAGCTGTCACTGATCCTGGGCGACAGCCGGGACAGCGACAGCTCATCAGGACACAGGAATAGCCGCGGAGACACGGGATCCTCCAGGGAATGATCTGTCGTGGGAAGAGGCTGTACCTGTCCCCCAAAACACCGGCCCTATCCCACGGCTTTCGGAGAACGGGGGATGCGTGTGGCGGTGCTGGTGACATCCCGGTGTCCGTCCCAGCCTCTGGGTGCTACGGGCAGCAGTGGGGAGCTCTTAGTGAATGTGTACAGGGTGACGTTTTCCTTAGAATCAGCTCCTCAAAATTAAGTCCAGTTTAAAATGGGTTCTCCTGTGGGTCTGATGAGGATAGTCACGCACACACGCACGGGTATTTATTTATAGAAAGAATGGCTATTGCTTTTGCTTGTCCTGTAAGCTTGTCTGCGGAGTGGGCACATTAGGAATTTTGGGAAGCGCCAAATGCAGCAGTGGGGTCTGTGTCCCCGTGCCACTCAGCAGAAATACCCGTTTGGTGTGCATAGCTCCTGCCACTTCCCCAGGGATCCAGTACCCAGGAGCTATTCCTGCCGAGGATAGTGTCCTGGCACACTGAGGAAGGATCCAAGATGTAGCATTACTGGAATGCTTTTGGGATGACCGGGTAGGAAGAAGCTACACAAGTATGCAGAAACCGCTGTGGTTTGTCTCCCAGGCCTGGGAAGGAGACAGCCTGCTTCTATTTGTGCTAACTTGGCTTTTTTGGCTTCTGGAGGAAGTGGGAGAAGGATCCGATGCTGCTGGAGCGAGCAGGGGCAATTCTCTGGGTCCTGGCAGGGCTGTGGCTGAAGCAGCAGAGCCTGTCCCGCTCCAGAGCAACGCACGGTGCTGAAGGGTGAGCCCCTGATGGGAGGAGGAGCCCAGTGCCACCAAGCCTGGCAGTGCCACCCTCTCTGAAGGGACAGCCCCTCCTGTAAGAGCTGCCTCCAGCCACAGCCCAGGCCCAGATGTCCCAGAGCCTGTAGAACCATTGAAGAGTCTCCTTGGACTCCCTGGAATGACAGTGGCAGAGCCTTTCACAGGATCCTGTGCTGGCAGTGCCATTCCATGTCCTGGCTGCAGTGCAGGTCCCCTGGCATCCTCAGCCCTCTGACAGCAGCGCCCAGTGAGCTGAATGGGGATGTCTGGCAGTGAGCAGTACTCCAGCTGCCCTCATCCCTGCAGGGCACTATTTGCAGGTCCTTGGGGTAAAACCTGCAGCCCCTGAGGCAGCAGTGGGTGAGTTACGGAGGGTGGGGGGCTGTCGGGCAGCAGCGTTGGGCTTTAAATCCTGTGGGGAAAATCCTTGCTAGGAGAGGTGACCCTGGTGGGCAACGTGCCACGGAGGTGGGACTGTCTTCCCAGCCCTGGGTTTTTAAAGCAGGAGAAAAAGAATTGATGTACAAAGCTTGTGCTGTGCCTTGGTGTCCCCAGCCCTGCTGCACTGGCCCAGGAACACCAGCAGTGCAGGGGGCAGGGTGAGGAGCTGCAGCTGGTGCCAAGGCCGGGAGCGGTGCCAGAGCCCGCTGAGGAATGAGTGAGGGGGAGATGGAAGGAGGCAGCTGGAGCCAGCGCCGGGGCTGCTGCTGCCTGTGAGCTGCTGCTGGGGCCATAGCGGGGCTGTGCTGGGCCATGGCAGAGCTGTGCCAGTGCCACCAGGGTACTGCTGCCAATCCAGGTCCCAGTGCTGGCCAGGTCTGCTGGATGCTGGATGCTGGTAGCACTTTGTGCCATCCTCTCCGTGCAGGTGCATCTGCTCCAGCTCTGCCGTGCTGCGGCCTTCCGTGCTTTTTGTCCTTGCCTTATCCCCCTTATCCTTATGCTTTGGGGCCCCAGAACCCTGTCCTGGCCTGTCCTGACTGACACGTGGCACTGGACGCAGCTGCCACAGGCACCAGCTGCTGGGGGGTGGGTACAGACATGCCACATCCTGAGCACAACCATTGTGCTCCAGCTCCTGTTCCCACCCTCAGGTCCCGTCAGAGCGGAGCTGACACCAGCCCGAGAAGGGCAGCGGGCAGGAGTGATGCCACTGGAGAGCCTGATGCCAGTTCAGGGTGTGTGACAGCCACAAAGGGTCCTTTGGGAGCAGGGCCGAGCCCAGGCATCACTGTGGATCTTCTTGCCTTGCTCCTTCCGAGCTGCTGACACGTATCACCAGTTTGTGGGGTGTTCTTATGTGCCTGCAGGAAGAATCCTGGCCCAAGGGGTTGCGAGTGGAGGGCTGGCACAAATGTTTGTGATGTGACCTTTTATTGTGGTGCTTGTGAAGAGATGATGTTTGCAGAGGGCAGATGAGGAGCTGTGGATAGCTGGAGCGAAGGGCTCAGCTGTATTTGGTGGCTGGGAGGGGTTCCCCTGTGTTGTTTGCCCTGCTGGGATCTCATCAGCAGGCTGGCCCTGGGTGCTCCTGCTCTGTGATGGGGTGCCTGCTGTGCCCGTGGTGGGGCCGGCAGCACCTGGGCACCCAGGGATGGCACCGGGGCTGGGTACGCCTTGTGCCTCGTGGAGGACAGCGCCGGGAGCTGCCAGCCAGCTCGGGCAGGATCTGAACCGTCCAGGGTTTGGATTTCCAACGTCCTACATGTGTCTTTGACAGCCAAAATCCGCGCTCTCCTGCTCTGGAGCGCTGGTCACTCCTCTCCCCTTCCCACTTCCCAGGAATGGGGAGCAGCTCGGTGCGTTCCAGGCAGGAAGGAAAACGCGGAGCTGTTTAAAACCCGCAATCTTCGGGGAATTTCAACCGCGTCCGAGCCCGTTCCCAACCAACTGAATAACGGTGCAGGGTTTGAATGCTGGCCCGCCTCCGCCGCTGCCTCCTGCTCCTCCCTCCGCCGCCGCTGCCCGCACTGGGCTGTGCCCGGCTCCGCCGCCGCAGCGCTGCCATGGGGGTGCCGGGGGGGGCTCTCCCCGCCGCCGGGGTCTAGGGGGGTCTGCCGGACCCCGCCCGCACATCATGCCATTGCTGGATTTCTTCTGGGCTTGCTTCAAAAGAGCCAAGGTAAGGGAGCGCTGCCCCGCGGTGTCCGTCCCTGACGCGCTCCGGTTTTCGGGAAAAGACTCTGGAAGGGGCGCTGGGGACGCGGCCCCGGCTGGGCTCAGCTTGCTCAGGGTGTCTGCTCCGGGGGAGGGATGGTGGGGTGGTGTGTCGTGCTCGCTCCCCACGTGCATGTGAGGGGTTTTAACTTTGGCTGGGCCATGTCTAGGTGCGCTGGTCCCTGTGCCCTAAGCTTGCCCGCTGCCCTTTACTGGGTCACCGTGTCCCGGCAGCGGCAGCCGGGCTGTGCCCGGTGAGCGTGGCACTGGGCTCCGTGTGTGTCCGTGTGTCCGTGTGTCCGTGCATCCTCAGCCCCCCGAGGTGGTCAGCACATGCCAAGAGGGTCCTGCCGTGCTTGCTTGTGTGGTGCAGTCAGGCTGGGACATTCTTCTGAACCCGGAGGCTCAGGTCACTTGTGGCGTGGCTGTGGAGGGTCAGGGCAGCTGTGAGCAGGATGGGAAAGGAGCAGCGAAGCCAAGGGCCCCCCGTTTTTCATTTCCTGCATCAGCAGTTTCTCATGGCGTGGCATCTGAGATTTTTTGTTTAATTCTTCATTTGTCACCTTAATAACAAACAACTCTCCCTTGCCTGCTCCTGGTCACTGTTGGTTCATTGTGTCCCAGCCTAGGCAGTGTGGTGGGAGGTGAGCTGGGGAGATTGTGGAGTTATAGTCAGTGTGAATTTTGGGAGTTTCAGACAGGGAAAACTGGTAAAATCCACTTTTCAGGCAGCGCTGTACACCGGGCTGTGCTGGGTGAGTGGATCTGCTGTGGTGAAATGGATGTGGAATGCACGCTGTCCCCCGGGCTTTCAGCGCAATGCTTAAAATAGTTGAGTCTAAAAATGACATTTGTGAAATTCATTGGTAGCATTAGTGGCGGTCTTGTCCCTGCTGTCTCGTCCCCACTGTCTCTGGAGAGCTTAGCTGTCCTCATTAACCCTGCTCATCCCCGCATGTTGGCATTGCCATCGTCCTGGTGGTGGCACGGGCACGGACACCGCGTCCGGATCACCACTGGCAGAGCTGCAGCTTGGGACGGCTCCAGCCTGGCCTGCACAGGCTCTGGTGCCCACGGGTTTCATCCTCCTTGGAAGCATCCAGCAGTCCACTGGCTTCAGCCCGTCTCTTTGGCCCAATGTGGGGTCTGGTGGCCCAGCTGGCCAGGGCACCACCTTCCTGGTCACCTTCAGTGGGCACCAGCGGCCTCCTGTAAGGCTGAGGCTTCTGCTTCAGCCTGGACGTGCTCTCCTCCCCATGCCAGTGCTGCTCAGCCACCCACCGTGAACAGGCGAGGAATTCTCACCTTCCCTGCTGAGGAATTCCTTGACCAGGGAGAAATGTGCTGGGCTCTGTGGGATTAAAGCTTTCCAGGTTAAGTGGCTGGTGGAAGATTTTGTGGGAAAAGGAGCAGGTTGGGCAGTGCCAAAGGATCCAGAGGAGCTGTGTGACCTCCCCTGTGGGCACGGGCACACTGTGAGGCCGCGGCGATGGCTCCAGCCCTGGTGATGGCACCCCTCGGGCAGGCGGTGCTGCGGGAAGCACAGCAGCAGGGACATGGTTAAGCCTCTCTTCCCTGGGTCATCCTCATCCCTGCTGCCCCGGCAGGAAGAGGGGTCCCGGGGGTCCGTGGGAAAGTCCGGCTCAGCAGCGCGGCGCATTCCTGCGGTGATCCCGCCGGCACCTCTGGCCCGTTTGTGGGGCGGTGCTGCCGGAGGGGCTCATCTGCACCCAGAGAGAGACTGGGGAGCATCCCGGGCTCTGCGCTCACCTCAGGACCAGGAATGGGGACCTTCTGCTGCTCCTTCACCTCTGCAAATTGCTGCTGTCTCCCGAGTGCTGCCGTGAATCCCATCTCTCGTGGCTTCCCTCGGGAGCCGGGGTGGTGTGTGTGTGCTGGGCACACCATGTCAGCCTCGTGCTCAGGGCCCTTGGGAGTGGCAGTGGTGTTTTAAAACCAGTGGGGCTGATGCCCTTGGGAGAAGCCTTTGCCAGGGCCCTGAAGTTGGAGCAGCATTGCTGGTCCCAGCTCCAGATCCGCACTGCTGGTCTCAGGTCACCTCTGGGCAGAGGGGAGGCTGGAGCAGGGAGCAAGCCCGGATGTGAGGGGTAGCATTCCACGAATGTGAGAATCAAAATGATTAAAAATATATATTATTTCTGTTTGTTTTTTTCTTCTTTCTTTCTTTTTTTCTTTTCACAGAAATTCACGTTGTTAGAAGATAAAAAAGATGCAGGTAAGCTGCAGCAATAATTTTTGGGGCAGGAGCGCCCTTGCCGTGGGGTGAGCAGGGGTCACGGGAAGAGGAATGTCCCGTTGCTGGGTTCTTCTGCCAGCAGTGTGATTTCCCCAAAAAAACTGTTATTTTCAGGAGAATATATTTGCAAAGGGACCTTGGTTCCTTTTCAAGTCCTCTGGTCTTTGTGGTGAACAGGTAACCAACCCCACGGGGAGCTCCGGAGCCTTGGCACTGCAGGGCAGAAAGGCCACCCCTGGCTCGGAGCTCCTCAGCTTTGTGTGCCTGGAGCGTCCCACCCACGCCTGTGGGGCAGGAGGGACTCGCAGTGCAGCTGCAGGCTGATCCGTGGGGATTGCGCTGGGGCTGCCCTGCCATGGGGGGTTTGTGGGTGCTGGGGAGGCTGGTGGTGGTCTCTGGGAGCAAGAGGAGGAGAAGGAGGAGGGTGTGTGTGCCAGCAGGACCATGAATCTGGGATGGGGATGGGGATGGGGGGTAGAGGTCCTGCCTTTCATCATCCCACGTGTGCCATGGGGGTCTCTGTGCCGTGACACCCCCAGGATCAAACCTGTCCCATCCTACACAGGGTGGCCCATGGCCATTGGCTCTGGTGGCCCTGGAAGTGGAGGGACCTGGAGCCGGGGTGGCTCCACAGCTCTGGGCACAGGGCTCGGGACACGCCCCGTGGATGGCAGCTCCGCTGTCGGAGGTGGGGGCAGTGGGGCTGCCCACGCTGCTGGCTGGAGCTCTGGCACTGTGAAAAGGGAAATCCATCATGCAGGGAGCCTGGAGCGTGCCTGGGGATCTCCAGGCAGTTCCCTGCCCGAAGGGTGATGCTCTGAGGGCCTTGTGTTCTCGTGCCCGTCAGGGTGAAGTGAGCTCTGAGTCTGGCCCGTGAGAGCCCAGAGCACCCGAGAGCTCTGGGTAACAAAGGTGCTTTGTGAGAGAGCCCCAGAGGTATCTTGGGTGGTCTCTGGCCCTGGCACCGGAGAGATTAGGAACATAAATGTCAAGTGCTTGTTAAAAAGAGTTAAAGAGCCCTGTGGAAAGGAAGGGGTAGGGAAGGCTCCTGTGGATCAGACTGTGACTGGGATTTGGGGGCAAGGAATGTTTAGAGGTGTTTTCCCCTTGGGTAAAACTGTCTGTGGAATCCAGGTCTCTCCTGGCGAAGGCTCAGTGACGCTCACATGACCCCTGACAGGCAGCTGACACCTGCCTGTCACATGTCCCTGTCCCAGCGCTGGCGGCTGGAGGGATGCTGGGCAGGCACGGGCTCTGGGAGCAGGAGGAGCAGGAGCCTCGTGTCCTGAGCAGCTGCACAGTTTCTCACTGTGGGATTTGTCACCTGTGACTTGATGTGATGATGGGGCTGTGGCAGCTCCTGGTGTCACTGCGACCTGCAGCAGCACAGTGCCTGGGGCAGGCTGAGGTTCTCCCTTTCCCATGGATTACACTGGACAGGGAACAAGCCTGCAGCGAGGTTGTGCCCTCCACTGGGAAGGGGCCAGGGAGGGTGCCTGCTGTTCTCTTCACTTGTTGTCCCCAAAAGATGCTCAGACAAAGGGGGCATTCAGGCCGTGGGCTTGAGGGATACCATTCCCTTCCCTTATGATGATTTTTCAGTCTCTTTGCATGAGGACCTCAGCTCCTGACACAGTGGCATGAGGCACGGTGGAGTTGGTGCTGGTTTATCCCCGTAGCTCTTGGCAAGGTGTCTCTTCCATCAGTTCCCTGAGCTTGCCTCTGACTTTCCTCCTCCAGCACTGCTGCTCTCCCAGCGCACCTGGCAAACTCCCTGAGCTGCTTTCCAGGTGTGGACAGAGCCGTTCCCAGCCCCTGTTGTGCTGTCACATCCCCTTCCCTGAACGCTGGCTGGACGAGGTCGCTGTGGCTTCTTCCCCCAGCACTAAAATCCTGGGGTGTGCCATGGCAGCCCCTGCAGCAATGATGGTGGAAAACAACTTGGGTCCCATCCGCCTTCTTGGAGGTGACGTTTCAGCCGTGGAGCACATGGGGACTCCTGTGTCCCCACTCTCCCTCCTGCTGCTCTGCCCTGTGGCAGAGCCCTCCCTGGCCCACCCTGCAGTCCCCTCGGAAGGCACCCTCAGCTGGGTGGGACACAGAGCCCCTGCACAGCCCCAAACCGCTGGAACAATCCCAGCTGGGTCAGGTTTCCATGGATTTCCTAACCCTCTGCTTCCTCTCCAGCATTCACTTCCCATGTATTGTTCTGGACTGAGCAGAAAGGAAAAGCCTGAAGAAAGGAAAGGCTCGCAGCCTGGCCATGCACCTGAAAACTGCATCCTCGGAATAAATTCCTTCCAGCAGCAGCACCAGGCCTCTCCAAAAGGGATTGGGAGGTGCTCTGCCCATGTCACCGAGCGGTGGCTCCTCTTGCTGCTAAAGGACAGGGATGGAGCTGGTGAATCCTGCCAGCACAGCCCGACAGTGGTGACATTGCAGCATTTCAGGGTGGGCTCCTGCGGCTGGATGTGGTGAACTAACAGGGAAAAGCAGCATGAGGGACTCGGCTGAACTTTTGCCCCTGCATGGAATAATAAGGTTGTATTTACCCAGCATCTGGACTACCGAAAATAACCTGCTAAATTTAGCTGTTGTTGATGTGTTGTCACAGCTGAGCTGTTCTTCTCCCCTTGCACAAAAATCTCCTCCAAAAAACTCGGTGGGTTTGTGGCCTGAGCACGAGGCCCCAGTTCCTCACCTGACCTGAGCCCATGCGTGTGGTTCCCTGGGTTTCAGGGGAGAAACTTGGATCTGGTTTTGTCACTGAATGTTTTGGAAGGGAGAAGGGCTGGGGGCTGGCAGGGGGCTGTCCTGGCATGCGTGGGCATGCAGGTGGCCACTGCTGCTGCTCTTGGCACTGGGGTCATGCTCTGGCTGTGGCATCAGAGCCAGGGAGATCAGAGGGGCCCCACGGAGTGAGTGGGATGCTGGACGTGGCAGCAGGGACCTGCTCTGGGCACTCCTGGAACTCGTTGAGAAACTGCGGCTCTTACATGGTGGAAAAGGCAGTCATGGGGCTGGGTGTGGGTCAGAGAGGTGGGAAGTAGAAAAGCTGAACTGAATGTGATTATTTGTGGTTTTGGTGGGACATGTGATGAGGGGATTCTGTGCTGCTCCTTCCTCTTCCTCTTCCCCTTCCCAGCCCTCTGGGGTTCAGGCTTGGCTGGTGAATCATCAGTTCTCATTCTTGTGTCCCTCTGCCTGTAAAATTTGTGTAGCTCTGACCCCCTGATGACTCCTGCAGTGACAGAGACCCCTCCCCCAGCTCAGCTCCTTCCTTCTGGGCTTTAATTCCAGGGCTGGAAGTTTTCCCATTTCCTGTAGCTAACAAAATACAGATTCCCCCCTCCGGACAGCAGGATCCGCTCGCAGGTTGGGGGATTTTCTTTGAAGGCCGGAAAGGAAGAGCCTGGGTTAGAGAGAAGGTTTTTCTGTGTTGGTGAGCTTCAGAGCACGTGGGAAGTGCAGGGAACGAGCTGGGGAAAGGCCCCTTTAGCCGCCTTGTGCCCGGAGTGTCACCAAGTTTTTCCCATGGCAGCAAGGAGCGATTGAGACTGGCTGGAAAGCAACTGTGGGCAGGAAAGTACATTTCTATCTGCATCCTCGGGTGGTTTGCATGAGGCCAAAATGATTGAGAGGAAAGTTCCGAGTGTGGTCATTTCCCCGAAATTATCGTGTGAAAACACACTGGAAGCTGGCAGAAAGGTTTGGCTGGGCAATGGTTTTTCTTTGGTCAGAGCTTTGACATGCAAACTGCCTTAACGTGCACGGGAAGGTAACCGTGTGCCTGAAGCAGCCCCTCTGTCCTTCTGGGCAAAGCTGCTGCAAAAGGAGCAGGCACGGGACTCCGGGAGCCTCCTGGGGCTGTGTAATTCTCCCGGGAGTTTGTTTTCAAAGCCCGAGAGAGGTCAGGCGGGGAAAAAGCAGTGTGAGGTGTTGGCAGGCCAGTCCGATCACGTTAATTCCTTCTCTTCTTAATGAAGAGAGCCCCTGAGCCCTGCCCGGCGCGTCCGCAGGGCTTTGAACATCCGCCCGCCCCCGCCAGCGGAGGCGGCAGCGAGCGCGCCCAGGCGCGGGGTGGCACCGGCGCGGGGGTGACTCAGTTTTGGGAGGACGCGGGAGGAACACGTGGCTCAGCATCACCTTCACCTTGGCCGCTGGTGATGCCCGACCCTGGGGGATGCAGCTGAGCGGGGTCCCAAGGTGACGCGTCCCGGGGACGCTGCGGGGAGCGGGGCCGGCGGGCGGGAGCATCCCCCAGGGCGAGCGGCTTCCTCGGCCGGAGGCGCGGCCGGGGCTGCGGGGAACGGGCGGAAGGGGAGCGGGCGTTCCCCGGGAGTGGCCCCGGCCCCGTGCCCGCATCCCGGCGGGGGAGGAGCCGCCGCTCTCGCCCGTCCCGCCGGAGCAGTGATGGGTCGCCGGGATGGGGCCGGGGTCGCGGCTCTGCGCCGGGGCTCCGGGCGCTCCCTGGGGCTGCGGCTCCGCCGCGCCGCAGCCGCGGCTCCGTGTGGGG
>JANEHK010000498.1:0-24254 GCA_025960845.1 Tachycineta bicolor | reverse complement strand
AGTGAGAACTCCTTTGAAAGAACATCAGGTGACAGCAGAAACTGAGAACAGGAGGTGGCATTTTTGTGCCCCCAATGACACAAATATACTTTTAAAGCAATCTGTATTTCATATCCTAGTTTTGTTCTTATGAAGATGTGTCCAAGAGACACATGGCTGTGGCATGATCAGATTAAAGTGCACTGTAGGCATTTCTCAGGAGCGAGCCTCCAGCCCCTCTGCTGATATTCCTCAGATCCGTGGCACATTTTCATTCCTGATTCCCAGTCATTCCCAGGCCTGTTTGAATACTACCCATTGACCCCAAGCCCTGCTCAGATCAGTCTCTAGGAAAACACATCAAGCCCTTGGTGATTCTGCAGCACAAGTGGTTTCATCTGCTTCTTGCCCATAACAGCTGCCAGTACTGTGCTCTCAGGTAAGACCTGGTGGGGCTGAGAACAGAGCCCAGTTGATTCTCTGTCTACCATCACATGTTGAGACAAAAAGGGCATTGATCTGCACCTCGGTGTGTCTGATCTCAAAGCCAATCCTGTTGTGCCCTGAATGGAGGCACCAGCTTGGAAGGGGCTCAGTCTGGCTGTGCTTTCTTCCCATTGCTGGTCAGTGCTGGTGCTTGGGCTTTGCCAGCTTTGCTGTGGTGGCTGCCCTGGCCCTGAGGGCTGGTGGGACTGCTGAGGCTGCAGCCTTCCTTAGCTGGGAGAGTCCCGCTGCAGCACCAAGCTGCCCCGAGGCAGCAGCAGCCCCTGGTCTGGGCTGGCTTCTGCATGGCATGGGCTGGACTCACGAGAGGGTCAGCATCTCCTCTGGGCAGCTGTCCGTGTCACACCAGCACCTGAGGAGCACTGCTGTCCTTGCTGCCCTTGCCCGCTGTGCCCAGTTGGGAAGATGGGCACGTGTGCAGTGCTGAGAGGGCGAGTGCAATGGCAGAGACTGATCCGTGCTGTCGGGGCAAGAGAAGCAGTGTGCTTCTTCACATGGGGCATGGGCAAGGGCGTCTTGGAGCTCAGCCTGCTCATCAGGGGTGAGTGTCCTGATGCTGAAAGCCCCTTTAGGACCGGTTATAACATGAGCTGCTTTGGTTTACAAATGGAAAGGCATTCATTTGGCAAACTGCTGCAAGGGTGAAAAGATGCCCTCCTCTCCTGGGAATCGGCATCTCCCTGTGCTTTGTTTCTGTCAAGAGATCTCTTCAAAGGACTGTAGAAAATCAGTCTCTGTGCTGGCCTGCTTGTGCTGCAGACTTGCCTGTCTTAATATGGTTGTTGTTGTTGTTACCCAGCTGACCACAAGGGACTCAGACCTGCAGAGAGTGGGGCTGCCTTTTGTACCTCTTGGATCGGGGGAGTTCTGCTTTCAAGTGAGCCTCTTGCATTTTGCTTCCCTCAGGGCAAATGGTGAGCATGGAAAATCCCCGGAGGAAATACAGGGAACTGGAACATCTTGGCAAAGGGTGAGTCCAACCACAGTTACCTCTACACAGTCATGGGGCAGGTGATTTGCTGGTGGAATATCTATCAAGTGTGAAGTCAGGCAAGCTGCAGGCATATTCAGGCACTGGGCTTAGTCTGCCCCATCTCTCAGTACCGGTCCAAATTTGTAAGTGTGTTCAGAAGGCATTGTCCAAGACACTTGTATTTCATTGCCAGAAATGCAACCTACGCCCTATCATGTCAGTGAGATGACAATTCTCAGGAACATTTCTTCCCAAGAGTTTGCTGAAGGAAATAGTCTGTGGTCAGCATAAAATCTGCCCCGTTTAGAAACTGAAATCTGACATGAAAGAATCACCTGGCCTTTTGAGATGAGGCAGTAAAGCCCAGTGCTTCAGGAACAGGCCCAGTGCCTATGCACTTGAGAGGAAAATGCATCACCTGCCTTCAGGCAGAGCCCTCCTGCATCCTGCAGGTTTGAGGCATTTACAGCAGACATCTCCTGTCTTGCCTGCTCTCTTGATTTTGCAAGACAGTTGTCTGCAAGGGAAAGCTAGAGCCTCCCTCAGAATGGAGACTGTAAACCCCCTTCCCTCCAAATTATTATAATTTTGCAATTAGAGGCTTTCAGGCAAAGATATGGGAATAGGAGTAACAGTTCTTTACTAGGAATATTTAAAGGAAAAAAAAAAAAAAGGCAAAACAAAGCAAAACCAATGTAGTAGTAGAAAAAAACAAGCAAGGAAGCAACCCAAATATCCTGGAAAAACCCTGACAGAGTCAGGTATACAACCTGGCATCCTGTTGGTCAGGGTGTTGGAAGCAGTCCAAATAAGTCCTCCTGGAGTAGCAGATGTGGTTCTATGGAGTAGATATGGCCCTGTAGAAAGTCCAGTGGTGACGAGATGGGTCCGGTCTTCCTCTGGGAATCCAGTGGAAACAAACCGGATGCCTCAATTCCTTCAGTCCCAGTTTTTATCTAGCTAGGAACAGCTGGCTCCTTCCCCACTGGGTGGAGCATCTCCCAATGGGATGATGGAATGTGTCATGTCATTGGTGGGCCCTAATGGTCCATTTATCAGAAGATGTCCCCCTGGAAGATGGAGGGGTGGTGAAAGAGATAAGAAACACTGCCACACCTGGGTTTAATGGCTGGGCCATTATCAGAAAACATCTGCCCCCCTCCCCCCTGGATTTAGAAGGATAAAATATCTCCCAAAACCATCTTTCAACAGATGAAATAGAATCCACATTTTTAGTTTACATAATCCAGGACAGTTGGCTTTCACTCCCAGATCTAAATGGCTTCTCCTTTCTTTGCTGCTGTTTTGTTTCTAGGAGTTTTGGAGATGTCTGTAGAGCAGTCGACACTGCCACAGGAGGAGAGGTAAATGTCAAGAGCCCCTGCAGATTCTGCTGCTCTCTAGAGAGGGCTTTCCTCTCTAGTGTCAGCTGTGTCTGGAGCTTTGGCTAGAGCTGTGCTGCAGAGGCACAAGAAGCACAGACTGGTGCCAGCCTGCCAGTTGCATTTGGGACAGTCTTTGCCCTTCTCAGCTGCCAGAAGGGAGGCAAGGAGGGCAGCGGTTCCTTTCAGGGAAGGACGCTCTCCCTCGCTCTCAATTGCTCAAAGGTGATGCCTTAGAGCATCTCACTGCTCTTTGGGGCTACGGCTTCAGAGTCCTGAATTCTCATTTCTGACAAGTGCCAGCAAATACATCTGAATGTTCCTGGGAATCCCTTAGCCACCTGCAGTGCTGCTCTTGGGAACAGCACATAGGGAGAGATCTGCAGGGTGTCCCTAAAAGCCCTAAGCCCTGTTTACAGCCCAAGATGCATCCACAGAATACAGAGGCACGCTTTACTTCTTCTGAAGTGCAGACAGAGAAACAGAGTGTGGTCAGAGCTTTGTGGGTGATAGTTGAGACAGGATTCTTAAATGTGGACAAGGCAAACCATCAGTGGCCGCATGTCCAGTAACTTGCTCCCAAAGGAGCAGAGAAACGAGCTGTTAGAATGTCAGTTCCTAATTACTCCTTTGTCTAATCACAAAGCACGATGGCACTGCTCAGCTGTGTCCTTGCAAAATCACTCACTCCATGTGTGTTGTTCTCTCTAGCCACCAACTTGTAAAGCTACTGATTTTCAATATCATTGTAGGTGGCCATCAAGAAAATAAATCTTGAAGATCTGAGCAGCAGGCAATTAACTGTTAAGGAAATCATGGTCATGAGGAGGAATAGGAGTCCCTGGATTGTGAATTATTTAGACAGGTGAGTGGTCATGCTCTCATCCCATGAATGGTTGTTTACATACTATAAACATGCAAGGTTAAAAACCCACTTTGGACAAAGGCAGGAAAAAAGAGCTCGCAATTACTGGCTAATTAGTATTCCTCTACTCATCTCCAATGGATGGGAAGGGAGTGCATTTTGTGTGCATGAGTCTTCCCTGGCTTTCAAACACAGAGTTGGAAAATTGTTCAAAAATCTGGATCAACCCAACCACAGTAAGCCAATACCCTGTAAGTTCCCTGCCTCCATGTTGTTTCAGGATTGATTTTTCAAAGTTCCTTAAATGCTGATGAACTGTCCTAGAGAGGAGTTCCCTTGCATTGTTGCCCCTCTTTTCCACGGCTGTCCATGCCATTAGCTGCTTAGTTCCAAAAATACCATGTGTGACAGGTTTTTAATCTTGGCTGATAGTAAACTGCACTTTTCACTTGCTGGCCATCGAAGACTTCTCCTTTTTCACAGCTGTGCCATTCTCCTTGAGACTGCACAGACTGCAAACAATGCAGAGCCTAGAGGGAATGTCTATTCCTTTCATTCTGTGCAAAAGGGACCTGGAAACAAGAATTGAGCAAAAACCCAACATAGGCATGCATGTTCATTTGCATGGCCTTGTTTCCTTCTTTCAGCTACCTTGTGCATGAGGAACTCTGGTTGGTGATGGAGTACATGGATGGAGGCACTCTGTACGATGTCATCTCTGAGACTCACATGTCTGAAGACGAGATTGCAGTTGTCAGTCGGGAGGTGAGGGATCCCACCTGTGCTTCCAAGGCCTTGGGCAGGATTGTCTGGGAAATGGGCTCAGAACAGGAGCGGTTCCATGGGCCAGGCTTTGTTTCTGTGTTGCTGGTATGCTCTGGACAAGCAAGAGCATCTCAAGTGAACTGCCTGCCAGTGCCCCTGCACTCAATGGACCTACTTCTTGCACTCTTATCTCTCCTGCTGTTGCATTCTCAACTCTGTCTCTTGTATTTGCTCCCTCCATCTTGCCTCTCTAAACATTTTCCTGTCTGCACTGCATTCCTTGACTGTAAAAGCAAAGGTGGTGGTGGCAGGATTTGAAACGAACAGCAAAGAAAAAAAGAGAGACTCATTTCTCTCAGTCCTCAGCTAAAAAGGTTTGCAGTGCAGCCAAAATGCTTCTTACTTCTGAGCACATCCACTGCAGCAGCAGTCATTCTGGCTGCTTTGCAGGGGAGAGTCTACAGCAGCAGTTGCTGTTGCTCTTTGAAAAGCTGACATGCCTTTCTTTAGAAAGGTGCTGCTCTGCTCAGGGTGGAGCAGCAGGCTCTTCCTCTCACTGGCACTGTGTTCTGCCATTACTCCCCATTCCCCTGGAGAGGGAATCCTTGAGAGCTCTTTCCTTTCTAGTGGGATGAAATGTCATCACTGATGTTTGCCCTCCTGTTTGTTTTCTCTCTCAGTGCCTACAAGGACTGGACTTTCTTCACTCGAACCATGTGATGCACCGAGATGTGAAGAGCCTCAACATCCTTTTGAGAACCGATGGCTCTGTCAAGCTGGGTCAGTCTCTTCTTGGTCAGGTGCAGCATTCCAGGGATGTGGGGTGTGGGGCTGCTTTGGAGTGAGTGCCAGCCCCCCAAAAATGGTGCTGGTGGCAGTGCAGGGACCCCTGCTGCCCTGTTGTGAGCTGACCACATGGTTGCAATGTGCACAGATATATTGCAAGGAAGAAGCATTCCAGAGTGACGCTGCTCCGTGTGTGTTCCTTCCAGAGGGAGGGAGCTGCAAGTCTAAAGCTTCAGGGGAACAAAAAGCCACTGCTGGAGGCGTTGTTAAAAATGTGGGGATTATTGAAGTAGCCAGTGCCATATTTCCTTGGCTAAATTTCTGAGGAAACTTGAGGGACAGTTGTCCAGGGGATTCAACAGTGCATTCTCAAACTTTTACTGGGTAATTCTTTTGCTTGCTTTCCTAATTGTACAGCATTCAAATGAAAACAGTCTTTTGCTTTCTCCCCAGCTGATTTTGGCTTCTCTGCTCAACTCACCCCTGAGCAGAGTAGACGGAACACGGTGATTGGGACTCCTTGGTGGATGGCGCCTGAAGTGGTGCGAGGTCCATCATATGGCCCCAAAGCGGACATATGGTCTTTTGGAATGGTGGCCATTGAAATGGTGGAACAAGAAATTCCTGACCAGAATGAAAGTCCTCTCTCGGTAAGGTGTAAATACTCGCTGATCCTTCTGTCTTTCTCACCTATCCCACGTTCTGTGGGCCATTGGACAAAATCCTATTGCCATCTGCTGGAACTACTTCCACCAAGGTCCCTTGGTGAAAATGTCCCTGCAGCACACCAGCATCTGCTGTAGTTTGGGTTGCACCAGTGGTGTAAGTCAAGCCTCACCCCCCACAAACATTCGCCATTCTCAGGCAACATTTGGCTTTGGCTTAGAAGTTGTTCAAGCTCTTTTGGCTGTGTTGATGGCCCTACTAACAGGAAACAAGCATCTTAGAACCGGTGTTATCTGTCCTGAAATGAAAAAGAGAAACCCAAATGCCACAAAGTTTCTAAAGCAGTGGTTTTGAGAGAAGAAGTGCACGCCCATTTTCCCACAGAGAAATTTGCCTGGAACCTGGACATGAGGCTGTGAAGGCCGCAGAGTCACTGGTGCTTCTTGTGCAGTGTTGCTAAAACACAGAGTGACCATATTTCTTTCCTAACCCATCCACTTTCTCCATGTCCCCAAGCCGAAGCCTGGGGAGGTGGAGAGCCTGCCAAAAGCACCCCTTTGTTTCCTGGCACTTTCTAGGAGGGGCAGAGCATTCATGCATTGACTTGAGGATCCAAATGAGCAAAGGGCTACCACAGGGATGGCATTTCTCCATCTTCTGATTTCACCACCAAAAGTGGGAAGCCCAGATTTGCAATCTGCTGAGAGACAGAGCTGCAGGTGTTTCCTGTGTGCCCAAAGAGGCATTTTTGTCCCAACCCATCTGTGCATGCATCTTATTGTGTCTGTGTTGAAGATGGGACTCCAAATGTTTCATTCCTCATCTGAAGTATAACTGAGGGATTTCCTTTCTTTCCTTTCAATTACCATTGTTTACAAGAACCAAGCAAAAAGCTTGATGATTTTTGATTTATGGCAAGTGTGCTTTAGGGACCAACAAGCACTGCAGAGATGCTTTTCATGTAAGAATCCTTGGAAATAGTAGAGTGAGTTAGTATAGCAAAGCCCCTCTTCCAAATAGCCTGTCAAGGCAGTGAAGTGAATCCTCAGAGAAGGAAATGTGCTTTTGCTGATGTAGTTTCCACTACTGAGGTCACTCAATGAAATCAGCTACCAAGGCAAGATTTGCTGGACGTTGTTGGAAAAGCTGTGGCTGCATCGGGGTTTGGTTTTTTGTTGGTCCAGGAAAGTCATCTCTGCCTGTCTGCCATGGCAGAAAGTGCCACTGCAGAGTGGAGCTTAAACAATGGCATCTGGGAGAGCAGTTCCAGACATGAAAGAAGCAGGTGAAGGACTGGTGTTTCCTTTTTCTCCAGGCTCAACTCCTGATAGCCACCAAAGGGATCCCAGAGCTGTGGCAGCCCACACTCCTCTCGCCTTTTCTGCGTGACTTCCTGAGATGCTGCCTGCAGAGAGACGAGGCACGGCGCTGGTCTGCCAAGGAGCTGCTGCAGGTAAAATGCCAAGGGGCTGCAGCTGAAGCAGTGTCCCAGGGATGAGCTCCTCCTCCACTGAAGTGCAAGGCATCAGATGAGCCCCCTCCTCCTCAGCTCCACTCTTGGTGCTGTTCAAAGGAGAACAGTGAGGAATCCTAGACTGGGCTGGGCTGGCAGGGACCTGTAAAAGTCATCTGGTGCAAGTGGCCTGCAATGAGCAGGGATATCTTTCTAGAGATCAGGATGCTCAGAGCTGAAATATTTCCAGGGCTGGGGCACTTTGCAGCTCTTGGAGCAAGTTGCCCCACACTCTCCTTAGACTTACTCTGATTCAATCCTCTTGTCATTTAAAAATACATTACCCTGCCTTTGAGGCTCTTCCCTTGGAAACTAATGGTTCCTGGGTGTTTTTTTGTTTTTTTTTTCTTTCCTTTGTGCAGCATCCATTTGTAACATCAGCCAGCCTCGCTTCCAACCTGGTGCCGCTCATCATTTTAGTGAAGATGCGGAAGGAGAAGAAAAGAATGACAATCACTTTATAACTGTTTTATCCATCACCAGCTTAGAGTAGGGTTGTAGAGTAGGATTGTAGCTGAGATTGTAGCATAGAATTATAGCACAGGATTGTAGATAAATAAAGTTTATGAAACTTCAATTCATTTGGAAGACTTGCCTCCTTCTAAGCCTGTGAGAAAGCTCAACATTTCCTTCTGAACTGTCCCTTTTTTCTTAGAGTTGGAAAGTTACATTCATGGCTTGTTTGGTACTGTTGGAAAGTGGGGAAGGCTCTTCAGTCATCCTCTCCAGACCACAGTGTCTTTGGAACATGGCCCACTGGCTGGGGTTGACCCAGCTGTGGCACTTGTGTTTGAGGCAGAAAGGGCAGTGGCATTTTCAGGCAGAACCAAAGGAGGAGTGGGGCAGCCCAAATACCCTGTGCAGATGCAGGCCTTGAGCTATGACTTGAGAGCATTTGTGTTCCTGCCACTTGGATTTGTATACCAAAGTGCAATCTTTTTGGCTGGAGGACAGTTTTGCTCAAGTGAGGAAGCACAAAGGTCATGGAGGCTGCATGGAAAGGTGCAGAGCTGGTGCAGAGCTGTCAGGAGCTGCAAGGTGAGACTCGGCTCCACCTTACTCAGGCTGGAGCCCCAGCAGAGCCCTGGCAGAGCCCGGAGCAGCCTGAGCCTGGGCAGCAGCAGGCTGCAATGAGGCCCTTGGAGCTTCAAGAGGCAGCAACCCAGCCCTGGGTGCCTCTTGGTGGAGCCAGGTGAATCCTCCACTCTCAGAGCCCAAGTGGCAGCTGGCTGCTCCTGAGGGGAAGCGTAGCCATGCTGGGCACAGCACAGACTGGTGGCATTGGCTGTCTGGAGTGTGCACAGGAGGAGAGAAAAGCAAACGACAGCTGAGGGCTGCATTCCTGGCTGAGGATTCCTACTCTTGTGCCGGCTGCCCTGTAACTCCAGGGAAAGGTGAGCAGTGTGTGCAGCACTCTGGGCACAGGGGCAGGGAGCCGGGCTGCTCAGCAGGCTCCAGTCCAGGGCAGCGTCCCTCAGGCACAGCGCTTCTGCCAGGGGAACCGAGGCCAGCGTGAGGCAGGGACAGCTTGTCAGGTCAGATGTGCAGGAGCCAGTGCCTCACACAGCTCTGGGAGCAAGCATCTGCAATCCTGGAGTTCTGCACTGAGCCACAGCAAAGGTGTGAAATGCAGTGTGTTGCAGAAATATTCAGGGGCAGCAGGCCAGCCTGCTTTGTGCTGTCTGGCACACAGCAAGCACTGTGCAATGCAGCCCTGAGCTGCTGGGAGAGAGGTGTTAGAGAGGAGCCAACTCTTAAATGAAATTAAATGGGGACTAAGTCATCAAAGCAAAAGAGAACTGTTTCTTAGTAAGGATTCACCTGAGTTGGGTGTGCATCTCGCTCTTCCAAGAGCCAAACACACACGCACGCTCCAACAGAATGTTGCTTTTTATTGCCTGTCCCAGCCCCGTGTGAACCGTGTACCCTTTCCCTTTGGCTGGGTACCAGGGAACTTAGATTCTCTCCTCATCACCTCCTTTCTCACACTGAACTAGCACTGGGGATCAAACCCTGCTTGGTAACTTTTGTTCAGTCTGTTTGATTGAAAAGTGAAAATGAAACCTTTCCAGATGTTTCCCTAGGGTTTCCCTTTTTGGAGGCCAAAGCTCTGCTCTGCTGCAGTTGGCCCAGGTGTGTGCAGAGCAATGCAGCCTCCACAAACCCCTTGGTTTGCCCACAAGTCATCAGGATTTGTTGCCAGGTGTGCCCAGCTGTGGCAGCAGAAAGATCCCACAGCGCAGTGGGCGCCGTGCTCTGCCCAGCCAGGGCTCTCCGTCACAGAGCAGCAGCAGCAGCAGCACCCCTCAACCCACTCCTGCCTTGGCTTCACCTGGGAGACACAAGGCTCTGGAAATCAGCACCGCCTGTCGCCTTGCCAGCTTGGAGCAGCTCCTGCTGGTGGGCACATCCTGCCACTTCTACTGCTTCCAAAGAGGAATCAAGGCAGAGGTGGACATGTATACACAGAGAAGCCCTGGGCTTGTGCAATCAATGGGCAAATCCATGGAGGAATGTGTTAGGAATTATTTCAGCTGTTAGCCAACACTGCCTTCTCTCCTTTTCTCTCTTCACATTTCCTGTTATTTCACTCTCACATTTCCACCCCTTCCCCCTCTTGAGTCTCAGTTTCTGTCGGGGGCTGTTTTCCCAACATTCAAGTGGTTTCAGGGTCTTTTCCCCTCTGCACAGCTCCGCGCCAAGCCGAAGGAAGAGACGGAGTCTTCAGGTTTAGATTTTTCAAGGTTGCCTTTTTTTGTTTATTGTTTCTTATCTTACAAATTTTTCACAGTCCAGCACGATGTTTGCAGGTGCATGGATTTCTCGCGTCTCCCCCCGAGCTGGGCTGTGCTTAATCTTTTATACTAATTACTACGTGTTCGTTATTTACTATTTTTTACCAATGTCTATCACTATTACTAAAAAGGTCACTTGTACACTGACCCAATCCTTACTAACTACTTTGTGCCAACGTCACTGCAGAAATGGAGTGAGGAAAGGAGACGGAAGAAGAAGGAGACAACACCCCAGATTCTCCATTTTGTCCCCATTCACTCCAATGCTATGAACCTAAAATTACCATTTTTTCACTCTGTGACAAACTAAACTACTATTTTTCACACCCCTGTGGTTTGCAAACCCTCTCTCAGTTTAGGAAGTTTTTCCCATGGACTGAGATCAAAGCCAGTGTCTCTCTGAGCTCTGGGCTGGGGTCTCAGAGCCCCCTGCCCAGGTCTCTGACTCTCCAGGGCAGCCAAAGGGATGCCCTGGACTCCAACATCTCCCCCTCCTATTTGAACTAAAAACACTTCTTTGGCCACTCTGTCCATGGCTCGCCGTATACATAGAAACAAACGGCCATAGAAACGGCAAAATCATGAGGAGGATTACAAGCCCTACTAAAATATATATAACTATTTTTAAAAATTCCTTCCACAGTGGTGAAAGGTCAAACAAATTGAACAAACCATCCATCCACGATGCAGTTACCTTTCCAAGTTGTTTCACACTCTCCTGCAATTGCTTGACGTTTTCATGAATGGATTTGGAATGATCTGACAAATTCATGCAGCACATTCCCTCAAATTCCTCACACCCATGCCTGTGGGCCAGCAAAAGATAGTCAATGGCTGCCCTGTTTTGGAGAGTTGCTTGTCTTACACTGTCAATGTTTAACAACATGTCACTCAGTGCAAGAGAGACAGCTCGGGCATGTTTGTTCAGCCAACAACCCACATGATCCAATTGTGTCAAGGCTGCTCCTGATGCTACCTGTGGTGAAAAAATTGCAGCTGCAATTCTCTGACCCTTGCTCCATGTGTGAACTTCATCATCACAATTTGGATCATACATTTGAACAGATCTTTTCACTCTCTGTTTTAATTCTCTCATCAGTGTCATGTTGGGTGTTAGCAATGAAAGCATTCCAATGCTGCACGGACCACCTGTGGCATTTGCAGGAATTGCGGGCCAAATTTTGTTCCCACAAACCAAAAAGTTTCCCCTTGGTATCTGAGCTGGGACATGATTGGATGGTTTTTTCAGGATCTTAGTGTAATTACACCAAGATGATGAATTTCTGTAAAAATTGAGGTTTGGAGTGACGTCTACAGTTTCATTTTTTGCCACTCCAGAAAGGCCAAATTTCACACAGAATTGCATTGAGATCGATCCAAGAATTTCCAGTTCCTGGGGTTCAAAAGGAGCCACAGGAAGGAAATTCACCCAAACATCCCATTGGTCCACTGGATTTACAATGAACTTTGAAATTTCTGGAGGGATGTTTTTTGGAATCGGCCATTTGCTCACTGGCAATCCCACTAAACATGTTGAGAAAGGTTTCCCTGGTCTTGAGTGTGTCAGGCAGATGGTATCCAAACCTGATGCATTGGCTAGAGTTTCCTAAACATTCTCTTTTGGTTGAGCCACAGGCAAAATTGCCACATTGCTCAAGGCAACCAAGAAGAGAATGAGGCACAAGGATAGTTCTTTTATTTTCAATGACTTTTTTCTCATGGGAATCCCTAAAAATGCAACACCACCCAAGCCTCAAAGAACTCAAGTCCCAGAGTCTTTTTGCATGTAGAACGAAGGGATGTCTGTTGTCTTGACACCGGCTTACGTCTGCGTGCCCACTTCTCTTCCTCCGGTCTTGGGGTCCGTCTCTGCTTGCGTCTGGACTTGGTATGGTTTCACGTGTTGCGCCGCCAGCCACTTTGGTCAAACTGCAGTGGAGACACAAGCAAATCCCTTGCCCCAAGTTATCAATTTGAATGGTCCTTCGATTTGACCTGTTTCTGGGTTTCTGACTAAAACCAAAGGGTTTTCCTTCAGTTTTGCTCTCGTGGTATTTGAAAAATGCCTCATGATTGGTGGAGTTGGCTCTGTAAAAGAGCCATTGAGAAAATTCAACACATACAAGGCTTTATTCACGCGCATGTATGGTGTTGTGTCTGCTTCTCCTCTTTTTTGTCTGTCTAAAAGGGATTTCAATGTTTGATGTGTTCTTTTAATGATTGCTTGACTTGTTGGAGAGTGTGGGATACCAAAGGTATGATGGACACCCCACCTCTTCAGGAATTTGTCAAGCACTTTCCCTATGTATGTTGGTCCATTGTTTTGATTTCTTGCGGCACGCCTAAAGATGCAAATGCCTGCAAGAAATGTCGACAAGCATGTTGTGCTGTCTCACCTGTGTGCAAAGATGCAAAGACTGCGCTTGAAAATGTGTCAACTGAAACATGAACATTTTTGAGCTTCCCAAAAAAAGGATATTTTGTGACATCAGTTTGCCATAACTGCAAACTGTGCAATCCTCTTGGATTGACTGCTCCTATTGATGCAGGAGGCTGAACAAGCTGGCAATGTGGGCAAGCACTAATGATTTCTTTTGCCTGACTTTTGGAAATGTGAAAAATTTCCATTAGTGCTTGAGCATTCTGATGAAAGAATGCATGGCTCAATTTTGCCTGTTCAAAAATGTTCAGTAAAGTCCTTGAAATTGGCATGGTCAATTTGTCTGCGTGTGCATTGCCTTCTGCTAAAAAACCTGGAAGGGATGAATGTGCTCTGATGTGAGAGACAAAGTATTTATGTTTTCTGTTTTGCAACAATGCCCTCATGCACAGCAAATATGAATACAAACTTTCATTGTCAACTTCTCTCAAAAGTGAACACTCAAGCCTCTTGACCACATTAGCTACATAAGCTGAGTCTGTGATCAAGTTAAAAGGTTGCTGGAACAGCTCAAAAGTTCGGACCACTGCTGCTAATTCTACTATTTGTGGTGACCCTTGTACTATTCTTATATCTGATTTCCATTCCCCCGTGATGTCATCCTGCCATGTACTTACTGATTTGTGAGTCTTTCCTGAGCCATCGGTAAAAACTGTTATTGCATCCAACGGCACCTCACTTATTTTTGGTCTTTCTCTGAAACTTAATTTTTCTTTCAACAGCTTGTGACTTGGGAAATGAATAGTACAAACACCTGAGTAATCTAACAATGCAATCTGCAAATCCTCTGATTTTTGCAACGCCTAATCAAAATAATCTTTTTTCAAAGGCAGGTAAATTGTTGTAAAATCTTTGCCTGCCATTGTTTGCAGTCTGGTCTTAGCTTTGATGATGAACTGAGCTATCATTTCTAGACTTGAGAGGATCGTCCTCGGAGACTTGTAAGATAAAAAAATCCACTCCAAAATCAACAATGGGTCTTTTTGCGATGAATCCCACTGAAAAATCAACCCATACAACTGTATTTTTCCCCCCAACACTGCAAGAAAAAAAGGTAAAGATGTTACAAAGCGATGTGCCTGTCTCTGCTGGAGGGCTCCAGCAATTTTCTCAAGGGCCTCTCGAGCCTCAGGAGTGAGACTCCTGGGAGATTTGATGTTACTGTCCCCTTTCAAGAGATTGAACAACGGCGCAAGTTCATCATTTGTGATCCCTAAGATGGATCTCATCCAGTTGATCTCCCCCAAAAGTTGTTGCAAATCCTGTAAGTTGTTAACTTCTGTTTTAATTTCAATTTTCTGTGGTTTTACTGTTTGTTCAGTGATTTTCCATCCTAAGTATTTCCAAGGTGCAATTTCTTGAATTTTTGAAGTTGAAATTTCCAAACCTGCATGTTGCACTTCTGTGATCACACAGTCACGAGCTCTCTGCAATTCCTGTTGTGTCGGTGCTTCAAAGAGCAGATCATTCATATAATGAATGATTTTTGCTCCTGGATGTTTCTCTCGAGCTGGAGACAGTGCCCGTGCAACAAACTATTGGCAGATGGTCGGAGAATTCTTGAGTCCTTGAGGAAGAACAATCCAATGGTATCTCTGCAGAGGCTCCTCCCTGTTGACACTTGGGATGGAAAAGGCAAATCGAGGAGCATCATCTGGATGAAGTGGAATGTTGAAAAAACTGTCTTTGAGATCAATGATTACAAGTGGCCAATCTCTCGGGATTATTGAGAGAGATGGAAGCCCTAGCTGAAGTGGTCCCATTTCCTCAATGACCTCATTGATTTTTCTGAGATCACGAAGCAATCTCCATGATCCAGAGGCTTTCTTGCGAATGACAAACACTGGGGAATTCCAGGGACTGTTTGTTGGTACAATGTGTCCCTTTTCCAATTGTTCCTTGACCAAATTTTTGAGAGCACTCAATTTTTTTTTTTTTTTTCAAGGGGCCACTGATCCACCCAGACAGGATTGTCTGTTTTCCAGGTCAATTTCAAAGTGGTGAGTGCTACAGTGGCCCCCACTAAAAATCCACTTCCAACCTCACGCCCTATTGTACTAAAATGTCCCTTCCCCACACTGTGATGGGTCTTTGCACAACAAATGGGCGAATGATTGCAGTCTTACCTCTTGGCCCCGAGACAACAACCGCATTTTCACTCTGCAGACATAAGGTGTTCCCCCCTATGCCTGAAAGAGGACTCAAGGGAGCAATTAAGTTCCAATTTTTGGGCCAAAAAAGATATGAAATCACTGTGATGTGCGCCCCTGTGTCAAGCATCCCTTTGACTGCGATTGTCTTGTCACCCTGGGTCAATTCACAGACGAGAATTGGTCTGTCTCGGCCTATGTGTTTCACCCAGGAGGCATGAACCTGCATGTGCTCACCTGAAGGAGGATCTTGTTCCCGGAGCACTGGCAAGACGTGTTCTGCTGCATGGGGTGGCAATGCAATTGCCCTGGCAATCGAGGTGTTTAGAGGAATGACCAATGGTGGCTGATGAGGCTTCGCTAAAACTGTCAACTCATCATTGCGATCTGCTGAAATGATAGAAGGGTAAATAACAAGTCCCAAAACACTGCTTCTGTCCTTACCTATAATTAGAAAGTCCTGTCTCTTCCACGAGGATCCAGTGACACCAGTGGGTATCACTGCATAATTGTCACCCAAAAAACATATCACTTTGGAAGTTGCCAAGTCACACTGCGCCCCTGGTGGGAGTAATTTTGGGTCGCTGGGGATCCTGCAAATTGTCCTGCTGAGGGCGCTGGATTGTTGTTCCCCGATGATTGTCCCCCTTGTGGAACCTGCTTTTGAGTCATCGCCATTATTTGTGTCGTCGCGCGTTGACGATTCGCGCTCTTTCTGGAGTTTCCCGACTGAGTTCTTCCACTCACATTGTTTTTTGCAGAGCAATAATTCCCTCTTCCGCATGTCGGACAATGATCTGTTGAATTTGCATCGTGTGTAATTTGTGGACAATCCTTTTTGAAATGTCCTGGTCTGCCACACTTGAAACACTGTTTTTGTTGAAAATTTGCAAATGCGTCTTTGACAGCTTTTTCCACTTGATCTCCCACAATTGCTGCAACGTGCCGTGGTGTCCCCACCTTGTTGCATGCCTCTAAAATTTCTGCCATGGTGTGTTGGCCTGGCATTGCACTGATGACACGCTTGCATTCTGGGTTGGCATTTGCAAATGCAAGACACCGAATCAAATGTGACTTCACTGCTTCATCTGTAACTTGCCTGTCCACTGCTTGTGTGAGACGATCGATGAATGAACTGAAGGGTTCTGAAGGACCTTGTTTCACCTCTGTGAAACTACTTTCTGTGACTCCTGCTGGTGTAACTTGCACCATTGCTTTTCTGGCTGCATCCTTGATGTCTCTCAACACATCTGGAGGAAGAACCCTGGCTTGATAAGGTGCACTGTCAAGCGGTGGATCACCGGCCAATTGTGCTAATGTGAAGCCTGCATTTGCTCCTCCTTGGTATTTAATTCTGTAATCATTTAAAATTTTTCTCCATTTTGCTTCCTAAACGATGAATTGTGCGTCAGTCAGGATCATTGAAGCAAGAGATCGAAGGTCATATGGTGTTAAATCATATATATTAAATGTCCCTTTTAAAAGTTGTTTAAAATAGGGAGACCCCAATCCATTATCACGAACTGCTTTCATCAGATCCCTGACTACTTTACGATCTAACCTTTCCCATCTTGGGTTTGCATCCTGCGCATCATATGTCACTGGCATTGCCATGCCCTGTGGATCTATTGAAAGTGTATCCTCTTTCAATGCATATTTCTTTATGTCTGTCCAGTCTGTTGGACGGAATTCTGGCCTGGCAGAAGCCTGTGCAGTATCTGCCTTTACAACTGTTTCTTTTGCTGCTTCATCTCTCCCTGAACCCACTTGTTTTGCAGGCTTCACCTCATCAGGTTTTGTTTCTTTCTCTGTTTCCCTTTCTCTCTCTTTTTCCTTCTGCTTTTCTTTCTCTTTCTCTCTCTCTCTTTCTTTCTCTCTCTCTTTCTCTCTCTCTTTCTCCCTTTCTTTCTCCCTCCCTTTCTCTCTCTCTTTCTCCCTCTCCTTTTCTCTCTCTTTCTCTCTCTCCTTCTCTCTCTCTTTCTCTCTCTCCTTTTCTTTCTCTTTCTCCCTTTCCTTCTCTCTTTCTTTCTCCCTCTGGAGAGGGATCAGAGTTTGCTGAACATCCTCAAATCTTCCTGAAGCATCTGTCCCTGAAAGAAAACTTTGAGAGAAAAAAGATGTGGGATCGTGGCAAAATGCTGTTTCAGTGAACTTGCGAAAAAACTTGTTCATGAAGTCCTCAGATAACAAAAATGATGAAGCTCGCCGTGTGAACTCAAATTCCTTTACTTTCCTGGCAGGAATTCCCTCTGATGCTGTGATTTTAATATCTTCATCTGTGATTGACATCTCCTCGTCCTCATCAGCAGCATCATCATCCCTCAACACTGGCAAAGGTTCTCTCGGCTTTTGTTTGAATCGCTGTTCTGAAGTGGTTGATTTTTTATATGAAACTGGAAAAAACCGATGCAGCGTGGGCGTGTCCTCCCAAACAGATGCTTCAGTCGATGCAACTGATGATCTCCGTGCTCGCTGCCTCTCAGCCCCGCTCCTCGGCAACGTCAGCATGCCGACAGCTGCTCTCTGTGGGCTTGGAGTTCTAAAGTATTTTTTAAGTTCTGGAAAAGCCTGTAAAATCTGAGATATTTTCGGATGTGGTCCCATTCGCGACAGCTCGGCAGCTGTCTTTGAATCAGCGCACGCTGGCAGCTCAGGGTCATAACTGCCGGTGGGCGTGGTCAGGCCCCGCAGCTCTCGCTGCTTGGGGGTAGCACCCTCGAGACTCTCCCCACCTCGGCCACACCCCCTCCCTGCCCACTCTGTCTCTGCCCACCCCGCCCCTGCCGACCTCAGCCCGGCGGTCTTCGGCGGGATGCCCCACCCTATCTCTCATTCAAGGTCCGCCGCTTCTCCTTCGTCATCGGAATCAGCCCCTCCCCGAAGAGGAACGCGTCTCGGGCTCCGCTCTGCCCCTGCCGCGCTTGCGCCCGGACCGGCCGCAAGGATTTCTGGGGTGTGTAGTATTCGGCTCGTTCTCGAGCTCCCCCCCGCTGCGGTCCCGTCCCCCGCGGACTGTTCCCGGCGTTCCGCGCTTCCCAATCGCGCCCTGTCGCGTCCCGCCGCTTCGGTTCCTCGTGGAGCTTCGCCCCCCCGCGCGGTTTCGCCCCCCCACGCGGCTTCGGTCCTCCGTGCGGTTTCGCCCCCCACGCAGCTTCGCTCCCGCGCGCAGCCTTGCCCCCGCGCATGGTTTCACCTCCCCGCGCGGCTTCGGTCCCCCGCGCGGCTTATCCCCCCCAGGCGGCTTCGGTCCCCCGCCGCGGTTCTGATGGCGCACGCCCCTGCTCTTTCGCCCCCCCCGTCTTCTCCACCCGCACTCGGTTTTTCCACGGGAAGGGAAAGCAGCAGTGGTGACTGAGGAGGGGTTTCTCAACACAGAGACTCTGGGGGTGTGAAAGGGCTCCTAGGTGGGCTTCTTCCCCCCCCCCCTCCGTGCGCGAATGTGGGGTTTGTTCTGAGACTGCTTCAAAGAAAAGCATGTCCAGATCCTCCTGCTCACTTGGATGGATCAGGAGCTTCATTTGTCCTGGAACCAATCTCCGGGCTGTTGACGAGCTTTCTGTTGGACCTTGAGATAGATTTGTTCTTTCCCCTCCCCCTTCTCTGTCCCCTGGGGGAAGTGTCAGCCTTGGAGTTAGCATGGCTATCTGCTCTGCCTCTGTGCTAAACTCCCTTTGCTTGCTTGGCAGGTTTTCAAACTCGAAAGCTTCCCTGCTATATTCTGTTATAACTTCTAACACAATTCTCCCAGCCGACAAAAGCTTTGCGGCAACTTTATCTTTTCTTGTGGCATTATCATAAAATTTTCTGTTCACTTCCTGCCAAAAATCTGGCTCAAAAAGAGACTGGGTCTCACATTGTGGATAATTAGTTTTGACCCATAACATTAGGGCTTGGAGCTCCTTATCTTTTAGCGCTATATTGTATTTTGATATTATTTCTTTTAACTGTTCTAATATAATAATTCTCTCTTGTGATGTTGTCCCCCCCCATGGGTGTGGTGTATTCTGAATCTCACTGGTCTTACTAATCTAAAGGTTTGCTGCAGCTCTGGTCTAATCTGTCTCAGAGATGTCCCGATGTCTGTCCAGCAGATCTCAGGATGACGGTTTCCCGGGCCCTGGAATACCGTCGTCTGGGACAAAGTGGAACGAGGTGTTCTTCTTTTGGCCAAATAGGTGTTTTTCTTCTCTGGAGTTGTTGGCTT
The DNA here is from genome assembly GCA_025960845.1 of Tachycineta bicolor. Lineage (NCBI taxonomy): Eukaryota > Metazoa > Chordata > Aves > Passeriformes > Hirundinidae > Tachycineta > Tachycineta bicolor. The sequence continues at coordinate 5,232 of JANEHK010000498.1, read as the reverse complement.
GGCAGTTTGATGTTCTGGGAGCTTCTGATCTTTTTGCAGAGGTTTTGTGACCCTTTTCGGTGCTCTTTTTCAGGAGTGCAGGTCAGGGATCCCAGATGTTGTCCGAGCAGGGATGTTAGATGTTTTTGCCCACTCACTCAGAGAAGCCAGGTGCTTCTTCTCACGCAGGGATGCCAGATGTTTCTGCCCACCCAGGGACGCCAGATGTCGGGGGCTGTTTTCCCAACATTCAGGTGGTTTCAGGGTCCTTTCCCCTCTGCACAGCTCCGCGCCAAGCCGAAGGAAGAGACGGAGTCTTCAGGTTTAGATTTTTCAAGGTTGCCTTTTTTTGTTTATTGTTTATCTTACAAATTTTTCACAGTCCAGCACGATGTTTGCAGGTGCATGGATTTCTCACGTCTCCCCCCGAGCTGGGCTGTGCTTAATCTTTTATACTAATTACTACGTGTTCATTATTTACTATTTCTTACCAATGTCTACCACTATTACTAAAAAGGTCACCTATACACTGACCCAATCCTTACTAACTACTTTGTGCCAACGTCACTGCAGAAATGGAGTGAGGAAAGGAGAAGGAAGAAGAAGGAGACAACGCCCCAGATTCTCCATTTTATCCCCATTCACTCCAATGCTATGAATCTAAAATCACTATTTTTTCACTCTGTGACAAACTAAACTACTATTTTTCACACCCCTGTGGTTTGCAAACCCTCCCTCAGTTTAGGAAGTTTTTCCCATGGACTGAGATCAAAGCCAGTGTCTCTCTGAGCTCTGGGCTGGGGTCTCAGAGCCCCCTGCCCAGGTCCCTGACCCTCCAGGGCAGCCAAAGGGATGCCCTGGACTCCAACAACTGAGCCTGGAGGGAGGGAGTTAGCCTTAAGGCCCTTCCAAAATGTACAAATTGATTTTACTGAGATGCCCCCTGTTCAAGGTTGCAAACACTTGCTAGTGGTCATAGATCACCTTACCCATTGGGTAGAGGCATTCCCTACAAAAAGGGAAACAGCAGAAGTAATAACAAAAATCATATTAGAAGATATCCTCCCTCGGTATGGGCTGATAAATAATATTGATTCAGACAGAGGGCCACATTTCACAGCACAAATTCTACAACAGGCAACACAAGCCTTAGGGATAAAATGGAGGTTACACACCCCATGGCATCCCCAAAGCTCAGGCAGAGGAGAAAGGATGAACAAGACCATTAAAAAAGTACTGACTAAACTAATAGCAGAAATTCAACTAAATTGGCTTAAATGCTTACCCCTAGCATTATTACGAATCAGAACACAGCCACAGAGCAGATCTAGGAGTGTCACCATATGAAATGTTATTTGGGCTTCCTTTTTTGTTATCTCCTTATAGTTCTAAAGACTACCTGGAAGGAGAGGAAGTCACTAGAAAATATCTAAAAACCATTGGACAAACCCTAGAAAATCTCAGAAGGAAAGGCTATCTTCCTCAAACTTCCCCTTTGGATGCAAATGTGCATAATATCAATCCTGGAGATTGGGTATTGATCAAAACATTGACTAATATCCCGTTGACCCCGAAGTTTGAAGGTCCCTACCAAGTACTGTTAACAACTCACACAGCAGTGTGCACTAAAGAAAAAGGATGGAACCACATCACCAGAGTTAAAGGGCCAGTTCCCCCTCCTGGAGAGAACCCGAGTTCGGCACCCTCACCGGGTGGTGAGTGGACAGTAACTGAGTGGACAGTAACACCACATCCGAAAGACTTGAAATTAACCTTTAAAAAGAAATAAGAGATAACAGAGACTGTGAAAACCTTTGTCAGTTGTCACCCTAGTTTTTCTGAGTTTTTTAAAGCCTTTCGATTGTTCATAAAATGGAGTCAGACCTTTTAGATACTATACAATATTAGGAGCAGTTTCTGCCTTTTTCTCACATATGTAACATAAACAAATCCTGTGTTTTTCATACTCTGTTCTTTGTTTGCATATTTTTAACCTGAAACAATTGTAACTGACAGTTGGTCTGGCCATTTGGCGGAGGGCTGAAAACTCCAGAAGCCAATCTACAGCCAGACCCACAAATGTATAAAAAGTAAGAAATAAACAGGCAGAGGGTTCTTGGCCTTGGCTCTCTCGGAGAAACAACTCTGCCCTGCGAAATTTCTCGTCCCGTGTGATTGCTTTGCACATCCCAATCACAGTCAGTTGCCTCTCCCATAATCAATGGACGAAAAAAAAGGGCGAGTCACAATAAGTGTTAATTTTTGTAAACCTAAGTCAGTTTTGTAAGTAGCAATTTAAATAAGTTTAAGTAATAGATATATTAGAAAAGTAAAAGGTTTTTTGTATTAATTCTAAATATTGTTTTCATTTTATAAGTAGTGATTTAAATAAGTTTAAGTTTTCTTTTATGTTAATTTTAAAAGTTGTTAAGTTCTATAAGTAGCAATTTGAACAAGTTCAAGTAATAGGATAAATTAAAAGAGTATAAGTTTTTTTAGGGAAAAAAAAAACCCCAAAAAACCTAAATCTCCTGCAGAACATTCTCTAAAGGCAACTAAATTTATAGGAAAGGGAAGTGGAAGCATGTAAGTGGGTTCTTTAGGAGACCTCTCCACTCCAAGAGGCAAGGCCGGGTGCAGCAAGAGATCCAGGAAGGATGGCCCATACCGGACTCTTGGGAGGGATCGTACTGATGATGTTCATAAAGCACACCTATGAAACAAAAGCCTGTGCTACCTGCTATCATCCAGTGTACGATGGAGAGGATCTCAGATCCTTATTCAGAGTCCATACTAACATGAACCCAAACTGCTTTGACCACTCCCAGTTGAATACTTGCCAAGAGGATGGAAAAGTTTATTGGACCACAAAAAACCACAGCTATTATGCACAGCGCCTATTTGGGGAATGTCCTTTAGGAGACACTTGGTTATGCTTTGAAGCAGATCACAAAGGATTGAGAGATATAATAAAAGAAAAAGTGTTGACAACAAAATTTGAAAAAAGCCTGGACATCCCATCAGGAAAAAAACCTGTTCATTGACTTAGTAGAAAGGATCAGTCAAAAATTAAATTTAACTGAGTGCTGGATATGTGGAGGTACACAAATGTCTGAAATATGACCCTAGGAGGGAATTAGTTTAAGCCCTCTGGAAATTCTAAAATGGAAGCAAACTGAACAGAATACACGAAGTCTAAGAAAAAGGGGAAGAGAGAAGTGGGATCTGAAATCTAAAATCATTGGGGAAGAATGTATCATGAGGACAGGAACCAGGTATCAAACCCGTGTAGGACAATTAATGTGTACAAGGTATATAAGAGTGATAAACTCAAGTGCTAAATCGGTTCCCAAAGGGCCTAACAAGTATTGGCCAACTGAGAACACGGAAAAATGTCTCTATAATGAGCGGTATGAATTATATGAATGTATTGACAAAGCTATAAATCCTTTTTGGAGAATAAAAGAACTGTCTCGGTTTTGGCAACAGCCTTTTAAAACTAGGGAAGTTTACTAGGAAGCTCCAAATCACCTGTTCTGGATCTGTGGGGATACCGCTTATACAAAATTGCCTGGGGATTGGTCAGGAAGCTGTACAATAGGGATCATAAAGCCAGCTTTCTTCCTATTACCCAAGAGATTAGGAGCACACCAAGGAGTCCCAGTATATGACAGTCTGGGAAAAGTCGAATGAAAGAAAAGAGATACTCTAACAATTGGTGGAGACCAAAAATGGAAAGGAAAAATATGAACCCCAGAAGAAATCATTAAAACCTATGGACCAGCTACGTGGGCGCAGGACGGGTCCTGGGGGTATCGCACTCCAATCTACATGTTAAATAGGATCATTAGGCTCCAGGCTGTCCTAGAAATGGTATCTAACCGAACAGCTCTCGCATAAGACCACATCAGCGACCAACTAACACAAACAAGAGTTGTAATATACCAAATATGTCTTGCTGTAGACTACCTTTTGGCAGACGAAGGAGGAATCTGTGGTAAATTTAATTCGTCTGAATGTTGTTTAGAAATTGATGATAAAAGCACAGTAATTAAAAACATCTCAAAAGAAATCAGAAAGCTAGCCTATGTGGGAAATCAAGAGTGGACTCCTCTAATGGACAACAAATGGTGGAATAGTTTTTGGTCATTCAAAGGGGATTGGTAGAAGAAAGCTGGGTTTATGATCATTTGCTCAATCACGGGGTTAATGTTCTTACCCTGTCTAATGCCATATCTAATTCAAACAATTACCTCCACAGTCCAAGCCAGTATCCAGATCCCGAAAGCAACCAGTCAAAAACAGACCAAAATTATGGTGACACAGAGCCAAGACCCGAACATGAGAATGCCAAAGAAATATATGAGAAGTTCCAAAAATGTAGAAAATTTTATTTTCAAGAAGAAGAGGTAGCAAATCGATGCGAGCTAAAGGTTGATCAAAGAAATAGAGGGGGGAGTTGTTATAAATAAGTTTTATTCAAACAATCTATGTTTTAGTTACTTACTTGTTAAGTAATACCATTAAGATTGTTAATGCTAGATCTGTAAAAAGAATTTGCTTTATTCCTGTTTTAATGTTGATTGATCACCTTCTTTACTTGTTTGTTAATTAAGAATTCACCTTATTACCTGTATCTCTGCTCCCATTTGTCGGATGGTTTCTGAATTTGCAAATAAAAAGAACACTGGAGTTCTGGGAACGACTCAAGAACAAGAGAGTCTAAAAAGCAGGGAACCAAAGTAGAATCCAGGACTGAAGTCGCACTTTAGACTAGTGCAAGGGGTACGGAGGTCTGCCGAAGCAGCTTTATTTAGTCGCCGTGACCTGAGAAGGAGTCCCCCATATGCTGGATGACCCCGGATCAGCAAAGTGAAATGGACTCCCCGGCAAGGAGAAAAAGCCTGTGAGGGGTGTGGGAGTCCCCAGCTTCGCTGTGGAGTGACGCTGTGTGTACCTCCTCTTCCGCGTTGCCAAGGGAGCAAGCAAGCTCTCCCCCGGAGCCAAGCTTGATAATATAAACATTAAAATGAGCAAGTCTCTTGGCGGTCTCTCTTTTTTTCCAGAACAATCCCACTGAAGGAAATGTGCCTACAGCCCAGGGACGCTCAGCATGGGCTCCCCCAGCCCCTCGGGGCCCCGCCGCTGGTCACAGCAGCCCCTGCCTGGCTCCGGCCTGCCCACACCGTGGGCATCCACAGCTGCTCCCAGAGATGGAGCTCAGCGAGGGCTGGTGCCCTGTGGGCTTTGCTG
>JANEHK010000497.1:0-14414 GCA_025960845.1 Tachycineta bicolor | reverse complement strand
CCTTTTCTTTTTTCCCTTTTTTTTTTTCCTCTCTTTTTTTTCATTTTTTTGCCCTCTCCTCGGAACTGTTCCAACCTCTCCGGACTAAGGACCTGGGGAAGCACCGGGGGCCTCCACAGGGGACCCACCCCACCAAGACCAGCCCTGCACATCTCCTTTTCTCCCAACGCCAGTGGAGACGGAGCGGTGGAGCACAGTGTTGATCTTCAAGAGGAGAGACTTCCTTTAAGTTTGTTATCCCTCTGTAAGCGGCACAAAGCTCTTGTCATCAGGTATTGTGCTGGGAGTGCTTTGCCTGTGTAATAAACAGGTTTTTTTCACTTCTCTCTGTGGAAGTTTTTTCCCGAACCGGTTGGGGGAGGGAAGGGGGGGCCCTTGGGAGCATTTCTCCCAAAATCTGCCTGAAACCACCACATCCTTTGGGATGTCCATAGGGGAGAGGATGTCTGCCAGGTTATGAGCATTAATTATGGATGTCAACCATGTTAACCGTTTCATCATTCTCCAGTTCATAATGAATAAAATTGCTGATAAAAGAAAACCAATTAAAACTAAAATCAAAAGGATAATGATGGGATGACACAATTTGTTCAAGCACTTGTGGCAGTAGGTGACCACCCAAAAAGAGTATCCCACCTCCTGTGCTCGACATCTTTTATTACCCTTTCTATAACACGATGTAGCTCTTTCACATTATGATGAACAGTTATCAGGGTTTTCTGCTCATCTTTCTTGATATTTTCCAAAATTTCTATTAAGTCCTGATGAAGCAACAATTGCTTTACCAAAGTAAGGTTCATTCCAATGGGAGGAGGTGATAGTTTGTGAATCAGTGTGTAATTTGATTGCAAAAGGTAATGAGAGCTTTATAAGAAAAATTGCATCCTGTGATTTTAGTAAAATTGCAAGCACAAATATTTGATTTTTAGTATCTACTACTACGTCTTTGACAAATACCATATCACAAATAGTTCTAAAGCATGCACAACGATTACCTATATATATATAAAAGGACTGTTTCTGGACCCTCGTTACGATGAATTTCAAAATTACAGATATTTTGCTCAGTGTCCAGACAAATATCGGAGCTATAACTGCATTACTTTCACAGATAAACCCTTGTTGTTCTCAGACAATAGAGGATTCTAAGTTAACACCTTGCCATTTCTCACCAATCTGACAGGCCCATTCCCTATGCTCAGAAGGGTAGAGAATAGCTCCATCATGATTCAATCCTAATGCAATGATAGGGAATATCAAATGCACTGAGGCATTACGTATGGTTTACACAAAAGCTGAGGCTGTGTTTGTAATGGGGTTGTAAGTAAAATTCACTAAGTTCCACCAGGATTGGAATTCTCTTTCAAAGTCAGTGGCATTGTCCCAAATTATTTCCCAAATTTCAGTAGGAAAAGTGCCTTCTTCACCTTCTCTTATAATAGAGGCAGCAACTGACTGCATCCACAGTTGAGCCTGGGTACAGCTGAGGGCCAAAGAAACATTATTTTGTGTAGCACTGAGTGCATCAATTACCAATTTATGGTCATTCACATTTACCTTTTCCCAATTTGGTAATATATTTGATAACAACCACTGATGTGTTCCCAAAGCCAAGAAGGATGACTGTAGTGGTTGTTGTAATTTAGTCAGGTCTCTAGTTGTGGCAGCCAATTTATTCAGTATTACTTCTGAATCAATACTATTTAGACTTCCCAATCCTGTTCCCATAACACCAGTTATGTCTCTTTGCTGGCTTGAAGGCAAAACCAGCGAGAGACTCCAAGTCAGAAAAAAAAAAAAAAAAAAAACAATTTAATAGGAGAGAAAAAAAAGGTAAAATAAAATAAAATAAAACACATGCAATGGTACAAAAGATCACTGACAGATTCAGAATACAACCTGAAACCGTGGTGGTAGCAGTTCAAATGAAGTGGTGTGGTTGAAGCAGTGATCCCACAGAAAGGTCTGGTAGCTCTTGTCCTCTGGGAATCCGGTGGGTAAGGCTGCCTGTGCTGTCCCAAATCCCAGATTCTATCCAGGTGGGAATGCCTGGCTCCTCCCCCTGGGCATAGCATCTCACAATGGCCTGATATCATTTTATCAGTCTTGCAATGGGTCCTTGATTGCCCATTAAACAGAGATGGCTCCTGGAGGGAGTTATCTATGAGTCATGCAGCAGGGCATTGATGGGCCATTAACAGAAGATAGTCTGGAGGCAGGGGACAAGGGAAACACTGCACAATTTAGTTTCAACATTTCATGCAGATGGTGATAGAATACATACTTTGGGCACATCTTACATTGTAACCTAGGACAGTCTCTAAGCTTCCGCTTTTTAAAAGAGTTCCACTTTCGCAACCAGGCTGTCTACCCTTCAAAGGAAGTCTGCAAGAAAGGTGAACAAGCTAGCTAATTTTCTGAGACATTATTTTGCATCAGCAATTTGGCTTGCTTAAGAGACCATGCTGGATTGAACAGTATTTGTTGTTGTCCTGTCTTCCTAATTATATATGGTCTGATTTCAGAAATTCTCGGGCTAAGCCTAACCAGTGGTTGGGTTGGAGTGTTGGTAATATGAGCTTGCCAAGACCCTCCAGCAAGACAATTTGTGCCTGTCCATGGGCTCCGTCAGCAGTCCTCTGTCGTCGTGCCTGGTAGGAATCCCATTCAGAATCAATGAGCCATCACCTCTGCATCCCTTTGCAGGGAACTGGCCTGCCCTGCCCACCGCAGAGAAAGGACCAGCCCGAGAAGCCGGGTGAAGCTCATACCCAAAGCTACAACAGACGCTCTCAAAGAAACCCCAGTAGCAAACTCCGAGTCCCAAGAGCTTGTTCTGCTTGTCTCAGCAAAAGCTAGTTATTGTTTTAATTTTTACTTTCAAAGTACGGCCTCTAGTTACAAAAATCAAAGTAAACCCCCTAAACAAAATTTACAATTTGGTCAACTGGTGCAACTACACAACAAAAAATCCATTTGGCACTTCTGGCTTCCTTATTCCCAGGGCACTTCCCAAGGGCATGTTCCTAATTTGTGGGCAGGGCGTGGGCAGGGATCCCTTCCCGCATCCAAGGAGGTCCATGCACCTTTGGCCGACTTACAACACTCACCCCAAATATTACTCTCTTACAGAAGGGAAACGAAAGGATAAATTTGCCCGTCCAAAACGATCCTATACCCAATTTGACAAAAATTTTGATGCCACCGTTTTTGACTGGTGTCCTTGGGTGACTTTACGATGCTTGTATCCCCAATCGTCTGCTCTGTTTGTGCTGTATATTGAGTTCTGTGCCTTTAAGACTGGTTCTAAGAGCAAGGAGAAGAACAGAGTTTGTTTTGAGAAAACTGCCTGACTCCTGCATATTCTTTTCTGGATGGGGTGTTCAGCAGAGATTTTTTTTTTGCTTTTAGTTAGTTCCAGCTAGCAGGGCAGAGAAGTTCCCTGGGCTGTTTTTTTTTTTTTTTTTTCCTTTTTCTTGGAACTGTTTAAACCTGCTCTGGACTGAAAAAACCCAGGGGAGCACTGGGGGCTGCACCTGTGGCCCACTGGGGCCTGGACCTCGGCATTTTCCAGCAGTGCCGGAAGGACTGGGACTGAGGAGAGACTGAGAGAGAGCCGAGCTCCACCCACGGCAAGGACTTTCTCAATTTGCTATCTCACTCCAGAACAAGAGGTTTTGTTGATTCATATTATTAATTCTTTGTACTTGTATGCACTTTGTTTGTTAAGTAAAATAGTTTTTTCCACTTTTCTCCAAAGAAGTTTTTTACCAGACCGGTTGGAGGAGGGGCCACTTGGGTTTGCTTCCCAGAGGGATCCTACTCAGGGGTTTTCTCCCAAATTTGTCCCTAAACCAGGACAGAGTGATTGAGACCAAATGGACGGAGATGAAATGAGGCACAATGAAAAGGACCAAAACCTGCCAAAAGAACTCCAATTCAAATGCTGCAATCAGGCAAGAAGTGGAAATAAAGGAAGGAAGGAGAGAAAATGAAATAGAGGAAATGCAAGCTTAAAATGAAAAAGCGAAAGACGTTTAAAGCTTGTGAAAAGCAAAAAAGTGAATGGGATGATGAGAAGTGCAGGGAAAGGGATTGAAGCTTGCCCAATTAATCTTCCTTGAAACCTTGAAAACAGGGAACAAAGCCTAACAAACACTCAGGAAAGGAGATACTGTGAGAAACAGTGTGAATGAAAACAACTGAGAATATTTGGACCAGAGTGATTGAGACGAAATAGACAAAGATGAAATGAAGGTTACTGAAAAGGGCCAACATTTGCTAAATGTACTCCAACTCAAATTCTGCAATTAGTCAAGAAATGGAAATAAATGATGGAGAGGAAAAAATCTAAAAATGAAAACTTAAAACGAAAAAGAGAAAATTTTGAAAGCATGTGAAAAGAAAAAAGTTGATGGTGTGAAAAAAAGTGATGGAAAAGGGATGGAATCTATCCACATTAATCTTCATTGACATTGCAAGATTGCATTCCCTTTCCCGAAAGGAAAGTGTTCCTTTCGGGAAAGGGAATGAAAACTTGAAAACAGGGAACAAAGTGTAACAAATGCTCAGGAAAGGGGGTATGATGAGAAACAATGCGAATGAAAACAACCAAGAAAATTTGGATATAGAGTGATTGCAACCAAATGGACCGAGCTGAAATGAGGGACACTGAAAAGGACCAACACTTGCCAAACATCTGCCAATTCAAACGCTGCAATCAGGGAAGAAATGGAAATAAATGAAGGAGAGGAAAATAAATCCAAGAAATGCAAGCTTAAAATGAAAATGGGAAAATTTTGAAAGCACATGAAAAGCAAAAAGTGAACAGGATGATAGGAAGTGCAGGGTAAGCAACAGAAGCTTGCCCAATTTATCTTCATGAAAATCTTGAAAGAGAGGAAAAAAATAACAAACAAACACTCAGGAAAGGAGATATGGTGTGAAACAACGCAAATAAATACAAAAAGGGGAAATTTAGGATCCAGAGTGATTGTGACCAAATGGACTGAGATGCAATGAGGGGAACTGAAAAGGACCAACACTCACCAATGAACTCCAATACATGTGCTGCAATCTGTCAAGAAATGGAAATAAAAGAAGGAGATGAAAAGAATTCCAAGAAATGCAAGCTTAAAATGAAAAAGGGAAAAATTTGAAAGAACGTGCTAATCACAAAGTGAATGTGATGACAAGAAGTGCAGGGAAAGGGATGGAGGCTTACCAAATTAATCCTAATAGAAATCACAATATTTCATTCCTTTCCCAAAAGGAAAGTTGTTCTTTTGGGAAAGGGAGTGAAATACTGAAATCAGAGAACCAATTAGAACAAATGCTCAGGAAAGGGGATATGATGAAAAAGAATATGAATTAAATCAACTGAGATAATTTGGAACTGGAGTGATTGTGGCCAAATGGACTGAGATTAAATGAGGGGCACTGAAAAGGACCAACAATTGCCAAACATACTCCAATTCAAATTCTGACATCAGGCAAGAAATGAAAATAAGAAAGGAGAGGAAAAGAAATGGAAGAAATGCAAACTTAAAATGAAAAAAGGAAAAATTTTGGAAGCATGTGAAAATCACAAAGTGGATGGTATGACAAGAAGTGCAGGGAAAGGGACAGAAGCTTGCCCAATTAATATTCATTGAAATGGCAAGATTTCATTCCCTTCGGAAAGTTCTCCTTTTGGGAAAGGGAATGAAATCTTGAAAACAGGGAACAAAGTCTAACAAATGCTCAGAAAAGGAGATATGATGAGAAACAGTGCGAATGAAACAACCGAGAATATTTGGAACTGGAATGATTGAGACCAAATGGACTGAGCTGAAATGAGGGGCACTGAAAATGACCAACTTTTGCCAAAATACTCCAATTCAAATGCTAACATCAGGCAAGAAATGAAAATAAAAGAAAAAACTAGTGGTTCCTTAAGCGTGGTCTCCACACACGCCTGGGCTAGCTCAGGCACCGTGGTGTGGAAAGGTACGGACAGCTGGCCGTGCCAGCTAACCCGATCCTGTGGGGCCTTGGATCCCACACGACCTCGGCAGCAGGCACAGGTGGTGCAGGGCAATGACGGTGGAGATAGAAATGCAGACTCTGCTGAACGGGTCACAAGATTTAATTGAAGCCCTGGCGTGGGACCTCCTGACCTCCAGGTAACTGCCTAGGCAGAGACCCCCAGGCTGGTTGCCAGCAGCTTTTATCTGGGGGTGGAACCAGGAGAAGAGGCAGTGGGTGAGCAAATCAGAGATCACCAGGGAGGCGTCACACAGATGAATGATATTTTCATAAACCAAACATAAATGATGAGGAGGGAACCCCTCTGGATCTGACCTGTCACTCGATGCCCTTGGAAGAACTTTCTAGCTCCAGGAGAAGGCCCCAAGATGACAGGCAGACCCCAGAGGAGGGGGGATAGGGGACTGAGATATAACGGTTGGAGGGGAGAAGAGCAGGGAAAGACCATTTTGGGGAACAAACCGGGATACATGGAACAAACCATAAATTAATAGCACATACAATAAAACCAAAACTAAATCCCACACCACTACAGAGCTCCCACCAGCTCTTTTAAGGTGGTCCCAAGGTTAGACCAGGCTCCCTTAGAGAAGGAGTTCCAATTACAATAATGCATAAGCAAAAGAAGCGCGCAAAATGAGGCATGCATAAAAGCTCCCATTGGAGTGCTGGCTAAAGGTAAAGGTGCCTGTAAAACATCTTGTGCACAAGAACCGTGTGGGAAAACGGACTGTGTAAGTACCACGGGGTTGGGCAAGGGCGCGGCTGTATATTTGTGAGCGTGCAGAATATCTAAAATGGGGGCTGGTATCCCAGACCCCCGAAGCAGGTGCAAACCTCCCAGTACCGCGTTTTTGGCTCCCTGTGAGGAGACCAGCCAGGAAAGGAGGGAAGTGAAAAGAGAGAATGAGTGAGGTTCCCTGGGAGGGACTGGCAGGGAGGGTCCCAGCCCAAGAATCCAGGGGAAGGTCCTCGAGGAGAAGGGAGCGATCTGATCGCTGCTGAGGTGAATAAGGAGGGGAACAATTGAGTCAAGTTCAATTTTCTTTGAGAAGAAAATAGTTGGTAACTTTAGTATGAGACTAAGAGGGATTGCAAGGGCAAGTGGCTAGAAGGATATAGTCAGGGAAGACAGATTGGGCGAAAGATTGGAATTAGGCATGAGGCAAAGAGTTGGCAAAAGACAAGATAGTGCAACAGAATAATAAGTGAGAGGACTGAACCACGAAGTGAGTGGTACCAAAAATCTCTTGCTACCAGTGATTTCTTGGTTTATTGCTGCCAAAAATGGGTCCGAGGAAAAGTAACTCCTTAGACCCAGGAGCTGTGAATTATGAAGGAAATTCACAAGAGCCTGGTATACCTGGGAACTGTGAGGGGGGTTCTCAGAAGGGAAGCATCCCTCAGGACAGTCCACTGGGGATGATGTTACGATTCTGGGGTGCATGGGAATCAGGAAGAGGAAAAAGTAAGCAGAAAATGATTAATTATTGTATGTTTGAAAGGACAAAGGAAATTATCTGGAAAGACTACTTATATTGGCCATATTCCGGATCATTTGAAAATTGGATTTGACAGGCTTTGAATTCTATGTGAATTCAAAAGAACCTTTTGTTCAGGAAGAAAGCAAATATGCTGCTCTGTGGCTTTCCAGGGGAAAGGGTGAATTTGTCACCCAAAGGCAAGGAAGTGAGGGTTTTCTCTTCTATCCTTTACAAACTAGAGGGCAAGCAGCCAACAAAGACAGACACGAGCCCTAGGATCCGTTAGATCACCTCCCACCCCCTTATAGGCAACCTCATCAGCCCGTTCAACCCCAAGCCCCCAAGGGTCCTCCTGTAAATGCAAACACAAACCCTATGGAGGAGTCAGTAGCACATAGAACTAGAGGGGAGGGGATGGGGAGAAGTGATGATGGGGATGGGGAAGCAAAAATGGAAGATGGACTATACCCGCTTAGAAAAGTTCCAATGGCAAACCCAGAACAGAGACCCATTGGTGATGTGAGTGTTCCCCTGAACACAGGGGATGTTAGGGAGTTTAAGAAGGAGATGGGCAGGCTGCTAGAGGATCCTCTTGGAGTGGCAGAGAGATTAGATCAGTTCTTGGGGCCAAATATATACACCTGGGTGGAACTGCAGTCTATCTTAAGAATCTTGTTTACAATGGAAGAAAGAGAAATGATTAGACATTCAGGAATGAGGGATTGGGATAGAGAATGTCAGGGGCCAGACCAGGGGGATCAGAAATGGCCTATGCAAGATCCAGGTTGGAATAATCAGAATGAAAGACACAGGCAGAATAGGAGTGATCTCCAGTGGATGATTATCCAAGGAATCTGGGAAGCAGTGCCCAAGGGGCAGAATATAAGGAAAGCTCTAAGTGAGCACCAAGGGAAGGATGAACGCCTGGCAGACTGGTTAGAAAGACTAAGAAAAGCCTTGCAGTTATATTCAGGTGTAGACCCCGATACTGCAGCAGGACAGGTTCTTTTGAAAACACAATGTGTAGCTAAGACCTGGGGACACATCAGGAAGAAGCTGGAAAAAGTAGAAAATTGGCAGGATAGGGGGCTTCAGGAATTGTTAAGAGAAGCACAGAAAGTGTATGTGAGAAGAGATGAGGAGAGGCAAAAGACAAAACCACAGATTTCAAAGGCAGCAGTCAAGGCAACACAGACAACCATGAATACAGAAACGCACTCAGGAAAGAACAAACAACAGAAAAAGGCAGGTCCCACCTCTGGGGATACGAGACCCACGTGTTTTTCCTGTCACCAGAAAAGACACTTGAAAACTTCTTGTCCTCGCTCCAGAAGTACAGGACCCACTTGTTTTTACTGCCACACAAAGGGACATCTACAAAAATTTTGTAGAAAGAGGCAGCAAGATGAGAAAATGTTTCAAGAAGACTAGGGGGGTGAGGAACTCTATTTAATGAGGACTGAACACCTAGAAGAGCCCTTGATAAAACTGAAAATAGGTCCTCAAAATGAAGAAATCACATTTTCGGTGGACACAGAAGTTACTAGGTCCACAGTAAGAAAATTACCAAAGCGATGTGAAGTAAGTCGTGAACGTGTCCCTGTAATTGGGGTTAAAGGAGAAGATTTTCAGGTTCCTGTAATTAAAAATGTGCAGAATGAATTGGATAAAAAATCCGGATTGAATGATTTGGTATTAATACCAGAGGCTGATAATAATTTATTAGGAATAGACTGAATAATAGCCTTGGGAATTAAAATAACACCCTGTGAACGAAAACTTAAAATCTATTCTTTAAGTGAAGAAGATAATTTTGAGATTAGCGACACTGTGTGGTATACTGGTGAAGCAGGAAAATTAAACATTCAGCCCATTAGCCTTGAAATACAGAACCCAGAAATCCCCACTAGAGTAAAACAATATCCGATATCACTGGAAGGTCGGAAGGGCTTGAAACCGGGAGGTGAGAATTGAGTACATCAGGGGGTGTTGGAGTCCTGTGTGTCACCACATAATACCCCCATCCTGCCGCTAAAGAAGCCTGATGGTAGCTACCGACTAGTGCAGGATCTCAGAGCGGTAAATCAAAGAACCATTACCTGCTTTCCAGGGGTAGCTAAGCCAGATACCTCCTAATTACATTTGGTACAGTGTCGTGGATTTAAAGGATGCCTTTTGAACTTGGCCTCTCGATGAGGGCAGTAGGGATTGCCTTTGAGTAGGAGGACCCAGGTACAGGTAGGAGAGAACAATTAAGGTGAACGGTGCTACCTCAAGGTTTTACAGAGGCACCGAATCTTTTTGGGAGGGCGTTAGAAAATCTTTGGAAGTCCTTTGAGTTACCCAAAGGAATTAAGCTGCTACAGTATGTAGATGATTTGTTAGTAGCAGGAGAAACTGAAGAGGAAACTAGAAAGGGTACTATTAAGCCTCTAAATTTTCTGGGAGAAAACAGGCTGAAGATATCAAAGTCAAAGCTGCAGTTTGTAGAGTCAGAAATGTGGTATTTAGGTCATTGGATTAGTAAGCAAAAGAAAAAGCTAGACTCTGAAAGGGTTCCAGGAATATTGAACATAGGACTCCCAAAGTCTAAAAGAGAAATAAAGCAGTTTTTGAGTTTTTGGGGTTATTGCAGACAAGAGATAGAAGGGTTTAGCAGAAAAGTAAAATTTCTGAATGAGAAATAAATTACAAATTTCTTGAAATGGACTGAAAGGGATCAGGAAAATTTGGAACAAGTTAAAGAAGCCCAACTGCAAGCTCCTGTACTGAGTCTTCCCAATTTAGACAAGCCTTTTCAATTATTAGTTAATACAGTTGATCAAACACCTTATGAAGTATTGACTCAAGATTGGGCAGGAAGCCGAAAGCCAGTAGGATATTATTCCAAATTATTGGATCCAATTAGTAAGAGTTGGCCAACATGCCTGCAAGTTCTGGTAGGCACTACTGTGTTAGTAAAAGCCCAAAAAGTAACCTTTGGGACACCACTGGAAGTGTACACCCCCTTAATATTAGGGGAATCCTTGCTAAAGAGGCCAAAACATGGTTAACATAGCAGAATATTAAAATATGAGACTATGTTGATAACCTCATTTGAATTAGAGCTGAGACTGACAAAAATACAAAGCCCCACTCAAATCCTTTATGGAGACCCAGGGGAAGAATTAATATATGATTGCATGGAGGACATAGGCTTACAAACAAAAATATGCCCTGATTTGAGAGAACAAGAATTAAAAAGAAGAGAAAAATTATTTACAGATTTATCATCCCGAGTGGCAGACAGAAGAAGGAAATCTGGGTATGTCATAATTTGTGGAGAAAAACTGGAAGTAAAAGAATCTGGTCCCCTAGCCCATCCTGGTCAGCACAAGCCTGTGAACTCTATGCATTATTCTGTGCATTGCTGTTATTAAAGGATTGAGAAGGGACCATATACAGCAACTCAAAATATGCCTTTGGGGTAGTACACACATTTAGAAAAAATTGGAAAGAAAGGAGACTTACAAACACTCAAAGTAAAGGAGTAGTGCACTAAGGATTGATAATTCAGTTACTTAAAGCTTTGAAGAGTCCAAAAAAGATAGCAGTGGTTCATGTGAAAGGCCACCAGAGGGGGAGAAACATTAAAACCAGAAGAAACAATTTGGCTGATGATGAAGCTAAGAAAGCTGCCCTGAGGGAAAACAGCAATGGAATTATGACTTTTCAGGAAGCAGGAGCACAAAATAAAACACCATACTTTTCTTTAGCAGAAGTAGAAGCCATGAAAAACCTAGGAGCAAGTCCAAAAGAGGGACAATGGATTCTCCCTGACAAAACCACAGTTCGAATTGCAGAAAAAGGCTAGACTCATATTTCAAGGGTAAAAGGACCTATACCCAATAAAGATTGGAAAATTATTTTGACACCAGGAGACCTGAAATTAAAAATTAAAAAAGACTTAAATTTGATTAAATCATTTTATTGAATTCCAAAATAAAGTTTAAAGTAAAACTGTAATTAATCCACAACATGGCTGAAGAGAGCATTTGGTGCCCAGAGGCTATAGCTCATATGGAAAATCGTTTTCGGCTGTAGATTTCACATCATGCAGCAATACATTTCGTGCCACCCACATATTAAAAGAATAACCCAGCCTCAGGATATTCAAGATATCCTTAGCACAGAAAGGTCAGAAGCTGCCGTCCCGCAGAGAGAAGTTTCCATGTTTCAGCAAGGTTGCTGCAAACACGGTCATCAGTGTGAGCGGTGTAAAGCAGTGACCATGAAGTGGCTGAGACAAAGACATTGGCACAGAACAACTGTACCCTTGGACCAAAGAGATGTAGCTTTTGTGATTCATTGTATACGATGTTTTAGTAGAGTAGAGCGATACTTTAGAATGCACAATTGGGTTTTAGCACAGATCAACATTGATGCTTATTTGCAAAAATTTATAATAAAAGATCATGTACAAAGAGCATTTATTTATTTAGTGTATCACACAGAAGGATTAGTGGCTTTGAGAATACTGCAAGAACAAAAGATAATAGCAGTAAAATGTGGATATACAGAAACAACAGAAAAAAAGAAATTAATTGTGCTGCTTAACTTGTCCAAACTATTGAACTCCTTTGATAATTAATCATTACAGTTCTGTGTTTTGTAATTGCAATTAACTTTAATTTATTAGAAAAATTAGGTATTCTGGATTGGCTGTTGATGGCAACTCCATTGAGTTTGGAGGCAGAACAATGGCGATGGGAAGGGATTAGACACTTCCTTGATCAATGGGAACAGCCTGAACAAACTGGAAATCTTTTAAGATGCCCTCAGTGACTAAAACTAACAGATTTCATTGAGGAACTACAATTCCAGTAAAGAGACTAGAAACACCTGTTACTAAAAGAGTCCAAGAACAAGTAACACACTGGGAGTGCACTAAGCATGGCTTAGAGTGTCGCCCATGGGTTTGTGTTATTTGTGCGCTTTGCCTCAATTTGTGGTGGAGAATAACAAGAGCAGAAGAAAGAGAGAGTCAATTCATTTGTTTAACTTGCTTAGATGGCGTGCTTGAACAGTTCATTTTAAAAAGCTTTTACTGTGATTTTTTTGGAACACCATTGAGATGAAGATGGAACCTTTTTATGCAGCAGTTCGACTAACAGCAAATTTAGACCAAAGAGTTTTTATTATATTAGCTTTTGAGCAGGTAAGAGAGTACACAATTCATAATATTATAGACCACTATATCATAATTAACAGTTCCTGTGGAGAAGGATTTAGTGTGCCATGCTATAGACACATTTCTTACATTACACATTTCTGAACTGGCATTGTGAATGTGCCTATTGGTGGCGATGAAAACTTCATAATTATCCCCGATGTCAAAGAAAAAACGTGACCAACAAATCAGGTTGTTAACTGAAGTAGTGAGAAAGCAAATCTTCTTGTGGTTGGCACATCTCCAGAGCTTTGCTGGTTTAGACTAAAAGAGGAAGTAGCTGACTAACCCAGAGAGAGAGAGAGAGAGAGAGGGCAGTGCTGCGAGAACTGTGAGTAATCTGTGCCATCCTTGAAACAAGCATGAGGCCAAGGGTACCAGTGAGACCAAAGGCACCCGTGACTAGATCCCAGGATATAAACTTTGCTGCCAAGAATCCTGACATCTTGGCCCTTGGCTGCAACCCAAAGGATCGTGAAGACAGTAAAAGGTCAAAACTCCTGAAGATTATTTTCACTGTGTTTGTGGTGATACCCTTGGCAACTGGCCAAAACTATGGAGCCACTCTGGACAGAGTCCATGAGAGAAGGGAATGAGCAATGCAGGAACAAACAATAATAAAACAAGCAGCACAAGAGTGGGCAATGAGAGAACAATTCATGCAAAAACAAAGTCCCAATCATGTTGATCCCTGTAATAAATGCAAACACTCCATGTGGGTCAAGGACAAGATGGAATTTGTGTTCGTGGCACATCCACATGTTAGTGCTGCCTGCTATAATCACAGCAATTTTATAGATGTTTGTGTTAAAAATAGAAAAATATATTGGGTAGGGAAAAATTTATTATTTAATCAACCAGCTCCTTATCATTATAGTGATCAAATGTGTCCTCAGTATGAAATTTTGTTGTTGTTGTTTTGAGAAAGATGAGAATGGGAATGATCCAAGTATAGGTATAGGAGGTACAGCACTAATGAAAAAAAAGAAAAAAAAAAAAAAAAAAAGAAGAAAACCCAAAAGAAACAAAAGAAATATGTAAAAAGGGTATTGGGAAAGAATTAAAGGAACTGGATAAGCTGTAAGAACAACTCAAACGGCAGTATAGTGACTGGGATTTGACAACCTCAGCTAAGAAACTTCTTGTAGATTTGATGCAAGAAATTGCTACAGAATTAGGATTATCCAAAGCCTGGATCTGTGGGAATGGCTGAAAGATGGCTGTGGAGAGGTGAGAGTCTAGCTCCAGAACAATTTTTCAAATGGAATCATACTCAAATTTCCAAGACACTAAAATGACCTGAAGGATGGATTTTGTGTCATCAAATAATTGGAACAGTCTGTATGACTTGAGAAGGAAGAAAAATTAATGAAGTAGTAGGATATACTCCTTGTATATCTACTCTAGTAGTTATTTTGGATAATAAAACTAAGACCTGGCAACCAAAACCTTTTACTGGGTACTGGGGAATAACAAAGTAAATGAATTGTGAGTGGAAAAATCAAACTGATTTTGCTGGCATAAATCCTGGAGCTAACCCCTACCAATCCAAAAAAAAAGAACTAAAATCCTATTGGGAAACACAAGAAAAAACAGACAGTAAATAGAAAGCCCCTAATGGAATATATTGCATTTGTGGGCAATGAGCATAGAGTGAATTGCTTCGAAATTGGGAGGGAACCTGTACCTTAAGA